>JAPYXV010005051.1:0-10851 GCA_028533065.1 Trachops cirrhosus
ATTTCCAGATGTCACAAGAAGGTCCAGGTGTGGGTTTCAGAGTGTAGAGATGATTTTACCCAACACAAATGTTTTTGAAGGATGCATATCAGTCACACCCTTTGCACTGAGCACAGCCCAGTGGAAATGGGACCCATGAGTCCTGAAGGCAGTTCCACAGTGCCCCCTGCTGTCCACAGGGTGAGTGACACCCTACAATGTTTAGCTGGTTCAACAGAATGACTATTACCACTTTTCTGCCCACAAGAAAAGCTGACCCTGGTGAGTGTGTTACCTGCAGCCCCCACCCCACACCAGCCAATCCCCTATTTCTGTCCAATGAGCAGGGAGCCCTCACGGTGAGGGTATGATTTTCCCAGAGGCCCCCAGACAGTGATGCTGAGTCAAGACTCCAATCCAGGAGCCAGAATTCAGACCTGACCTGTGGATCCCCTCCCTGCCCGACCCCTCTCCATGTCCCTTATCCTGCTCCTCCCCGTCCCTAGTCCCAGCCTCCCGAGTCCCTGAGTCACAGCCCTGCCTTATGTCCCCAGGTGCTCCGAGCATTCAGGCCGTCACCGTGGAGGAATCTGCATCTCTTGACATTAGAGGCTGTGTGTGCACAGAGGCGGGGGACACTGAAATGTTTACCTGTTTTCAAAACCTCAGTGTAAGAAAAATGGAAAATACATCAATATATTATATTTAATTCACATTGATCAGTTAAACATAATAGATTAAAAATCTATTATGAAAACTAATGCCACTGGTCTTTTCCCATTTGTCAATGTGGCTCCTGGAAAACTTTAGGTTACATGTGTGGTTCAAAGTTTTATTTCTGTTGGACAGAACGCCCTGCAAGTTACCATATCAGTCACCTGCTTTTGAAATAGGAGAGAGAACTTTCTGGCACCTTAAGGACCAGACACATCTCAGCACTGAGAGCACAATGAGAGGCCAAGGACGGTGGGGATGACCAGGGACCCCGGGGCCAGAGGACCTCGGCGTGCTGCCACTCTGCAGTGGTGACCTCAGCCCAGGGTCCTGTGTCCAGGCCTCAGCCTCCCTGTCTGTGACGGGGGTGAGGAGGGGACTGCATGGCACACAGAGCCCCTGCGACCACACAGCTGAGGAACTGAGGCCCTGGGGGCAGGGCTGACACCTGTGGGGCAGCAGTGGGTGTCTGCCCCTCCTCCCATCCATGCCCTCCATCCCCTCCCTTGCAGGGAACGCAGAGCAAAGGCCCTAGGTGATGGGTGAAGAGAGTGGTGGGGAGGCAGGGCCAGGGTTTGGGACATTGGACACTGGAAATATTTCTTGGCAACACCGACACATACACACTGTAGACACACACACACTCATCTGCACACACCTGCAATGCACTTCGCACAAGTCACCGAGGTCACTCTCCCCAGCATACTGTTCTGATCACCAGAAATGAGAGTTTTGTGGATGAAATTAGTTCAGACCAGGCCACACTGGACCAAGTGGGCCCTTTGCCCATTAGAAGGGAGACATTATAAAAAGGGGTAATGTGGGGACAGATGCTCACCAGTGAGACCACCCTGTGAGGAGGGAGGCAGACTCTGTCAGCTGAGCTCAGCAGAGATGCCAGGGACCCCCAGCAGCTGGAAGGGAGGCAGGGAAGACTCTCCTCCACAGCCCACAAACCACTGACCCAGCGGACTACAGATCTCACACTCTTCCCCTCAGATCTGAGACAGTAAACCTCTATGTCACCCCCGTGGTGGGGTCTGTGACTGCAGCCCCAGCACCTGCATTGTCCCCTCCAAGGACACAGCTCTGAGGACACCAGCTGCTTCTGTCTCTGATCACCACCCCCTGGGGAGGCCTCCTGCCCTGAGCTCCCCTCCCCTGAGGGGCTGACCCTGCTCCCAGGAGCTGCCTCTGTCCCCACACAGCACAGTCTCCCCTGCACCCTGAGACCTGGGTCCCCCTTGCAGCTCCTTCTGGGGTCACAGTGAGGAGCGGTCACAGGTCCCCAGAGTCTGTGCTGGCCCAGAAGAGCGTTCTGCAGTGCCCAGTGTGGGGGTCGCCCTGAGAGCAGTTGTTCCCAGTCACTGCTCTGTGGGACCCTGTGTGCATCTCCCCTCCCAGGACTGAGTCTGAGGGGCTGGAAGGGACGGCTGAGATGGGGGCTGTGCTCAGAGCTGCAGAGGGGGGCCCGGGGTCTGACGAGTTCCCCCAGGAAAAGGGTGTCAAGCAGTGTTTGCATCAAAGATGGCCTCCCTGGGGAGGGGACTCTTCTACAGGACCTTAAAGGGAAAGGGGGAGTCAGCCAGGTGGGCATCAGTACCTGTGGAGGATGAGGGTGGGGAGCTGGGATTGCCTGTCTGTGGGTAGCAGAGAGGGGGATTCGGGAGGAGGAGGGAGCCCCTTTGACAGGAGGACCTTGGGTTCTAGCAGGGCTCCAGGCAGCTGGGTGCAGATGAAGGCTGACCTGCAGCCAGTAGGTACCTCCCTCCCCCAATCTGTTTCCTCAGGAATCCCAGGCAGGCCAAGGTCAATTGTCCCTGTTACTTCCCCTGGTGTGCCCCTGGTGGTGGGAAGAGAAGACAGACGTGAAACGCTGGACAGAGAGGCCAGCTCCTTGGACTGGGTGGAGGCAGTGTCTTGAGGCAGGATCTGCAGGTGACACCTGCTCTGGTCACACCCAGACTCTGTGGGGTCAGGACACCACGTGCACCTGCCTGTCCTGCACCGTCTTGCTGTGTCTGAGCTCACAGACCACAGGGAGGTTTGGGTTGTTCCCAAGTGGCCTCATGTGTTCGTGTTCACAAGGACACACTGTGCCCAGTGGTAGGAGAGAGGAGGGACTCAGTTCTTCAGCCTTGAAGCTAGAAAGTTTCCGCTGTCAGGAGGGGTGACAACAGAGGACAGTGTCAGGGCCCCAAGGAGCCTGGGTGGGAGGGAGAGCAGCTGCCCTGTGATTCACAGATGGTGCCCTGTTGTGGTGACAGTCACTGAGCTGTGAGTGGCAGGTGGACAAGAGTGAAGCCCCTCCCAGTGTGGTTCTGGGAGGAGAAAATTGACAGGCAGATTCCCAGGCACCCCCAGCCCTGCTCCCACTGCATCTGCATCTTAGTGGGTCCCAGGGGACCTGTGTGCCCTGGCCTCAGTCACCACGGAAACTCACTTCCTCCTGCTGTGTCCCCAACTCCTTCCTAGGTCACTGTGGTCTTGGTGCTGAACTGTCCTGCCCTCGTCAGACTGAACTTCATTCAGGTGCTAGACCCCATAGTGTCGTGGAGAAAAGTATTTTACACACACCCACATGGGTGGTGTTTGGAGAGGAGGTGGGATCCCTTTCTGACCTTGGTCTGTGTTACTTTCTGCTTCATTATGAACAGATTCTGTTGCTCTGACAGCAAGTGCTCAGTGTTTTCTTTCGGAGCATGTCATCGGTTGTCAATCTCATCCTGTTTTGTTAACCCCCAATATTGCATCTATCTAGGCTTCCAGTTTGGATTTTTGGCCTCTGTGTCTTCCCCTGCTGTGTCAAATCATTCGTCCTCCCTTATGATCGGACAAAATACCATTACAGTCACATTTTCTGTGTCCTAGTCCACAAATTGTGTCATCTGGGCCATTTCAGGGCCATTCTGGACACAGTGGTTTTACATTCATAACAGCCCTGTTTTCTTGATTATTTGCAGGAAAGTCTGACAGGGTGTCAGGCAACGGGACTGATTCCTGTTGGATCTGGAGCACGTGTGTGTCCCCCTGTGTCGGGGATTCCCATTTGGGGTTCAGTGACTTACCTGGACACAGGTCCATCTGTCTCACCTGCTCTCCCTGACACTTTCTGAGATGCCACCAGTGTGGACATTGGTTGGGGACTAAGTTTCCCACCATGGGGCACAGAGCTTCTGACTCGTCCACCTGATGCCTGAACTGGGAGCTGCCTCCTGTCTGGGCACAAGCACTGCAGGCTGGTGTGCTGACCTGTGACCGTCCCCTCCCATGTCCTTGGGTGGCTCCCTCCTCAGCCTCAGCTGGTGTCTTGCTTGTGCGATCACCAATCTCCTGGGAGCGTTTGCAGATGCAGAGAGTGTCACCTCTCTGGGGCCCTCTCCTCTCCCACACGCTCCCCCTGGGCTGTTATTTCCTCTCTGGAGCCCTGCAGACTCCCTCTGACCCGGAGAACCTCACTCAGGCAGGTGTCAGGGTCTCTCTGGAGGGAAGCTCAGAGGCAAGACCTGGGAACTGCAAAGTGGTGACAGCGGGGGACTCCGTGTCCCCATGATCCAGCCCCCTTGGCTCACTGAGGTCACTGCAGGACTGACCCTGAGTCCATGTCTTCTGTGTATCTGCCCCCTGTCCACTCCATCCCCCCTTCTCCCCTGCCGCCAACTTGGGGTTGCAGAGGCCATGGGCAGCTCCTGGACTTTCATCTCAGATTCAGTCTCTGGGTCCAGCCCTGAAATCCCAGCTGAGCCAGCTGAGACCAGTGTCCCGCAATCAGTGTTGTTGTGGAGAGTGGCTGCTCCATGTTGACTCCAAGGTGAGGGTGTGTGTTAAAGATGCTTTGTCTTCTGTTTGTAGAAAAGTTGCAGAGGAAACTAGTGTACCAGGAAACCCGCAACTTCCAAGTGTATGTGAGGAGGGTCACCGACAGGGCTGAGCCTTGTCACCAGTGAGCAACGTATTTTGTGCCAGTGCCCTTGTCTCCCATGATCTGCCACTGCCCCCATGGACATGGTGGTTTCCTGTCCCTAGAAAAGTCCTGTGTGCAGATATGGAGCCTTCCTTGGAACCACAGGCTGAGAATCTGGCACAGCTGGAGCACCCAGGACTTGCTCCACGTGGGTCCTGCCCCAGACCTCCCAACAGGCACCCACTTCCGTCCCGGACCCAGCGCAGCCCCCACCACAGGTCAGGTCTCTCAGTCCTGCCTCTGCTGAGGGAAAAGTGCTTCCTGCCGAACCTCAATCCTGACAGCGCTCCTGCTTCATCCCCAGGTGCAGCTGAGTAAAGACACTCACTGCTGATGACTTCCAAGGTCACCTCTGGAACACCAAGATCTAACTCCCTATGCTGAGCAGAGCCCCAAGATCGGGGTAAAGGGCCTGATGGCTCCTGGGGACACAATCACCGCAGCCCAGCCACTCTCCCAGGCTCATGTTCCTGCTGGGCTGTCTGGTCTGTCCCAGCACAGCTCGCACGAGCCTGAGGTCGAGGAGGCAGAATGTACAAGGCGAGACTCACAAGAACCCAGATTTTTTAAATTAAAAATAGCTAATTTATTCTTACATGTTGAACTTCAGTCACCTTCAAAGAACTCTCCATTTGATCCAACACTGAAATGTTTTTTTTGACTACTCAAAGCAGTTTTTGAACTCATCTATTTTGATGTCTTTTAGTACTTCTGCCATTTTTTGTTTCACCTCTTCCACGTTGGCAAAAGATTCCCTTTGAGGACTTTTTATAATGGGGGAAAGAAAAAACAGTCACTGGGGGCAAGTTCAGGTGAGTAGGGAGGATGGGGCATGGAGGTCATGCTATTTTTGGTCCAAAATGGCTGAACACTCAGCAAGATGTGGGCAGGTGCACTTGTAAATCACCCATCATGAAATGGGCAAACCAATTGAGTCTTCAAAAAAACATTCATGAAGCCATGTGTAGCCTCTCACAACAATGCCAGCTGGTACGCTGATACAGATGGGCTCCTAGAACACTCACATAGCAGGGGAATCCAGTACTACAAGAGGTCTGTCCTCCAGATGATAATTCCAACTGGGGGCAGGTATCCCCTCTAAGTGTCATCAAAATGACCTAAATTATGACCCTCCTTTGCTTCTCCCTGGTGGTGTTTTGGGGAGCAGGTGCAGGATGCCAGGATTTGTGCAGAGAAGAGTCAAATCTCAGCATTTTGGTGATGGACAGGGAGCAGGTCACTTCGGATCTCTGTGGGCAGAAGGGACAGAGGAGGTAGGTTTTGGCTTCACTTCCCCTTTGTCTGTGTCACTGTGGCTTAGCCGTATTGGCCACCAATACTATAGTCTGCACTACAGATATACTCAGCCTTGTCCTTCAGACTGGAGGTTGGAGATGGTCAAGTAGCGGTTGGCCCCAGAGCTGGAGCCCGAGAACTGGTTGGGGATCCCGTCCCCCTTGCTGTGGCTTCCATCACTGTAAACATACATCAAATTCTTAGGGGTCTTCCCTGGCTACTGCTGCTGTAACCAATTAATGCTGTAGCTTCTGTGCTCACTGCTAAGGGTGCAGGTGAGCTTGGCCAGGGCTCCCGGGAAGGCAGAAGCAGACGGGGGCTGGGTCAGCGTAGGCACTGCACAGAGACTTGCAAACACAAAACACAGGGATAATGCCAAATACACCAGGACTGGTCAGATGCCCCTGAAAACTGGCTTGGAGGGGAACATGGGGCCTCAGGATCTCTAAGTGCCCAGGGATGCACTGACCTGTGGAGAAAACCAGGGGCAGGAGGTAGAAGGGAGCCAGGTCCATGGTGGATGTGGCTTCCAGGAACTCTGCCCTGAGGCTGCCCAGCTGACCCTGGCTTCTCCAAGCCGCTGTCTTATCCTTTAATTGTAGCTCAAGAGGGAGGAGCATGAATTCAAATTTGTTCTCCATTCCCCAATAAGTATCTGTCTCAGCTCTGTCTCAACCCCAAGCCTAACAGCCTCCTCCTGGCAACTTCCTGAGCTCAGAAGAAGGTTCAGGTGTGGGTTTCATTGCTAAGTGTTGATTTTACCCTATAGAAGTGTCTTCAAAGGAGCCTCAGCCATGCCCTTTGCACTGAGTCCACCCAAGGGCACTTAACCTTTAGGTTCCCCAAATCAGGACCCACATTGCCCCCTGCTGTCCACAGGATGAATATCATCCTACATGTGTAGCTAATTCATCAGATGGCTCCTTCTAAGAAGTTAATGCAGGGGTGTCAAACTCATTTTCACCAGGGGGCCACATCAGCCTCGAGGTTGCCATCAAAGGGCTGAATGTAATTTTAAGACTGTATAAATGTTACTACTCCTTAACTAGGGGCAAGGAGCTTGGTGCTGCTGCTGGGTAGAAACAAGGTGCTGGGCCAGATAAAACAAGGTGGAGGGCTGGATTCGGCCCACAGGCCTTATGTTTACCACCTGTGAGTTAAAGGATGGTGAGCCTTGGGGAGTGTTTTATATGTACCCCTCACCTAACATCGTAATAACCCGAAATCAGCATAACCCCACGTCATCCCTGTGCTGAAGGCCCAGCGCCTTGTCCTGTCTGATGGTCAGGGGGCTGTCATTGTGAGGCTATGATTTTCCCAGAGCCCCCAGACAGCGATGATGATTCAAGACTTCAGTTAAGGAGGTCGACTCATAGCCTGAGTGTTTGGTCCTCTCCTTGCGCCATCCTTCTCTGGGTCTCGTGTCCCCACCACCCCCACCCCAGGACCCCTGTCACTGCCCTATACTCTGTTCTGGGGCACCGTCCTCCTGGAGTGTGCTCTGAAGAGCGTTCAGGTCCTCACATGTCAACACCTGGGCTTCCCAGTGAAAGATGGGACTGTCTGTGGGAAACATGGGGACCCTCCCACAGCTCCCTCCCTGGAGGAGGACACAGCGTCCTGTGTCAAAGGGGCATTGGCATCACGGGACTGGACAGGGTACAGGTCAGGCTGGGTCTCTAACGGTTTATGTCAGGGTTGTTTTCTCACGTGGTGAAAGCCATTGAGTTTTGACCAGTGTCAGTGTCAGGACACAAGCCTTTTAATTTTAAGAAACTGTAAAATTTTACACATTTAAGACAGCACTTTTTACCTGCTGTCCTGGACAAATACATCAGTTGTCACCCTGGTGGTGCTGAGGGTGCAGTGAAATGAGTTCAGGGACAAAAGCTCGAGGCCTTGTCCTTGGAGGTGACTGTGCAGCCCTGCGGTGACTCATGTGCACAGACAGGCAGACAGACAGACCCTTGACTCCCAGAATTTGGTCTGAGAGACAGTGGAGAGGGGACGAGGGTCTGGTGCCTGAGACATGTCCCCCGCTGTCCCCAGCTGAGGGGACCACAGCAGCTCCTCTCTGCCCTTCCTGCCCCAGGGCGTCCACTCCTCACACTCACACCTCAGGGTCCCCATGGGCCCAATGGCCGCTCCTGTAGGCAAGTGGTCACACCTGTGCTGTTGGTCACCTGAGCACCTGGGAGGTCACCTGTGAGTGCCCTCCTGGGAGATTTCACCTTCAAACCGTGATCTGTGCTTGTGAGTTAGGCAAATACATACCTTTGTGGAGAATAACAAGTGAATGTTTTTGGCCAGCATTTCCTCAAATAATTTTTATACCTCCCACCAAACCATTTCTGCTTCAAAGATTAAAATCACATTCATATGAGGCTCAAGGTGGATACCTTCATATCTAGGTGGAAATCACAGTGTCCCCTACACTAGTCTGCTCCATTCAGAGTCCCAGGCTGCCAGGGAACACAGGACTTTAGAACCTCAGGTGAGCTGGGAGGGTCTGGGGATTACTCTAGTACATTTTGGCAAGAAGTGACCCAGGCACTGTACACAGAAATCCAAGGCCCACTGGACATAGATTTTCATTTGTATGTCCTTCAAGTCCAGACTTTCTACAACTCATACTTTCTCCTAGAAACCCCAGAACAGTCTGGACCAGCCAGCCCTGAATTCACTCCTGATCCACCCTCTGCAGAGCTGCCTGAGGGCTCAGAGGAGGGGGCAGAGTTGGGATCTCAGATCAGGGGACCTGAGCAGATGGCTCAATGATTTCTTGCACAGTCCCCCTGGGGCTGGAGGATAGTGTGACACAGACAGAGGAAGGGTTTGTGTCTCACTTCCCCATCAGCCTGTGTCACTGTGAGCATCACCACTGCTGTCCCATGACTGACAGTAATAGTCAGCCTCATCCTGGGCCTGGGCCCCGCTGATGGTCAGGGTGGCTGTGTTTTCCGAGCTGGAGCCTGAGAATCGGGCAGGGATCCCTGAGGCCCGCTTGCTACCCTCGTAAATGACAAGCACAGGGGCCTGGCCGGGCTTCTGCTGGTACCAGTGCATATTATATACTTCCCCGTAGTCCTCATCAGACAGCACAAAGTTATCTCCCTGACAGGTGATGGTGGCCGTCTGTCCCAGGGCCACAGACACCGATGGAGTCTGTGTCAGCTCAGAGGAAATCACAGAACCTGCAAGAGGTGGAGATAAGAGAGGGATTGAGAATTAAGGACCTGTTCCCATAAGGACCCACATTAAGTCTGCGTCTGGGCTGAGATCAAGTTTTGGGGCATCCCAGCTCCTGGTTCTGTTGGGCTGAGAGGCAGGCAGGGCCTGGGGGCAGCACCTGTGCAGAGAGTGAGAAGGGGGAGCAGGAGAGGGGTCCAGGCCATGGTGCATACGCCCCAGAGCACTGCCTCCTGAGACCTCACAGCACCACTGGCTGGCTCCCCAGGCCTCTCTTATGCCCTCTCAGTCCTTTGGGGTCCTGATGTTTCAGTGTTTATGCAAATGTACTCCCCATCTGGGTTCCAAGGTGAGCAGATAGCAGAGATCATTTTTAGCACACCCAGGGGGCAGGCCAGGTGACTGACGAGGAAGGGCTGAGTGTCCAGATTCTTCTAGCTGCTTCTCAGGTCAGAAAATTATCCATGGGTCCTAAGACCCCTGAGCACTGTCACCTTCCTGGGGTCTGACCACAGCACCACTGTCCCAAAGCCTCCCTCCTGGGCGTCTGTCCTGGGCTGGCTCAGCAGGGCTGCGGGCCTTCCAGGAGCCTGGCCACAGGGCTGAGCTGGGCCCTCTGAGACTTAAGGGACAACTCCTGATTCAGCAGATGGAGGGCCTTGGTCCTGACCTCTTTGTCTTCCTCCTTCACGTCCTCTCTGTGTCCGCATGTAAGTACGAGTGTCCCTCGTCGGTGTTTTATTAGACGTGGTTCCGTGGGGTCAGGATGTGTATGTGGTGCTTCCTGTGTGATGTTTCCTTGTTCAATGTGCTCCTGTTTTGGACGATTCAAACCAGCTCCCAGCCTCATCCACACTGGTGTCTCTGTCCCTTCCTCCATGCCCCTCTCCACACAGACTTCCTATAGGCGCTGTCGACTCTTTGGTCCTTTAGAAATGCTCCATCAGGGTTTTAACTGACCTGGGAAAAGCTCCAGAAATCCACCTGACTGATTCCCCAGCTTCAGGCTCCATGTGCTCTGTGAGGGTCCCCAGAGCCCTGGTCTTCACACAGGTCATGACCTCTGGGGACCAGACATTGTGGTCACGCCTTTGAGGCCAAACTTGTTCCCAAAAAAGGACAGCCTGGTGACCAGTGCTGGACCCGAGTGGGGAGAATCCCCTTCCCTCAGATAGTCTCCTGAAGTGTCTGTGCTGCTCCAGGCAGGGACCAGAGGTTCCAACCGTGCCATCTTCCCCTGAGATGGCCCTGAGCAGAGTAACTGCAGCCCCAGGGACAGAGAGCACCCGCAGGTGGGAACAAGAGGCAGAGGATAGAGGTCAGGGTGTCCCTTTCCTGTCCTGACAGAGTCAGCCCCAGGATCCCTGCCAACAGTGAGGTGACCTGCATTTCAGGTGAAGCACTCATGGGTGCTTGTCAGAGTCCTGGAGTGACACTGTGTGAGTCAGACTGTCACAATGTGGCCATTGGGTCTCAAGGGGACTGATGGAACTTCCTGAAGTCCAGCACCTGCACTGAGCCTTGGAACTGCTGACCCCAGGGCTGGTCTCCCTCTGAGGCTCTAGCTGGGCAGCCCCAGCTTCTGCCCATGCTGCTCCTGGATGCAGCTCTGCTGCCCCCTGCTGGTGGGGAGAACTCAGACCTGGAGCTTCCCTCTTGCAGGTACCCAGAGCACTTGTCACCTGAGAGGGTGTGACCCCTGCCCTGAG
>JAPYXV010005052.1:0-10850 GCA_028533065.1 Trachops cirrhosus
TTTTCTTTCTTCATTGTATCTTTATCTGGTTTTGGGATTAGTGTGATGGTGGCTTCAAAAAGGAGTTTGAGAGTCTTCTGTGTTCTTGGATTTTGTGGACTGGACTGTGAAGGGTAGGGGTTAGCTCTTCCTTAAGTGCTTTGTAAAATTCTCCTGTGAATCCTTCCAGTCCAGGTCATTTGTGTGCTGGGAGTTTTTGAGTACTGCTTCAATTTTGTCATCTCTTATTGGTCTGATCAGGCTTTCTGTTTCTTCTTCATTCAGTTTTGGAAGATTATATTTTTCTAAAAATTTGTCTATTTCACCTAGGTTTTCAAATCTTGGTGTATGGTTTTTCATAGTAATTTCTTAGAATCATGTGTACTTCCATGGTATCAGTTGCAATCTCTCTTCTTTCATTTCTGATTGTTTGTTTGATTCTTCTCTCTTTTTTTTCTTGGTGAGTCTTCTTAAAGGCTGGTGGATTTTCTTTATCTTTTTGAAGAACAAGCTCCTGGATTTATTGATCCTTAAAACTGTTTTTTTTTAATTTCTATGTCATTTACTTCTGCTGTGATTTTGGTTATTTCCTTTCTCCGACTTCTTCTAGGCTGTCTTTGTTGTTGTTCCTCCAGTTCTTGTAGATGTAGGGTGAGGTTGTTTATCTCAAGTGTTTGTTTCTTTTTAATTTGGGCCTGTATCTCTATGAACTTCCTTTTCAGGACTTCCTTCACTGTTTCCTACAAAAGTTGGACTGTTGTGAATTCATTGTCATTTGTTTCCAGAACTTTTGATTTTTTCCTTGATCTCATTCTTTATTCATTCATTGTTTAGTAGATTGTTTTTTAATTTCCTTGAATTTGAGTATTTTTGTGGGATTTTTTATTGAGGTTGGTTTCTAGTTTCAAGCCATTATGATCTGAGAAGATGTTTGGTATGATTTCAATGTTCTTGAATTTGTTGAGTCTTGTTTTGTGTCCTATCATGTGATCTATCTTTGAAAATGTTCCATGTGTGTTTGAAAAGAATGCATATTTTGCTTCTTTGGGATGAAATATTCTTTTTCTTAAAGATTTTATTTATTTATTTTTAGAGAGGGGAAGGGAGGTAGAAGGAGAGAGAGAGAAACATCAATGTGTGGTTGCCTCTCATGTGGTCCCCACTGGGGATCTGGCCTGCAACCCAGTCATGTGCCCTGACTGGGAATCGAACCTGCAATGCTTTGGTTCACAGCCTGCGCTCAATCCACTGAGCTACGCCACCCAGGGCTTGAAATATTCTTTATATATCAGTTAAGTCCATTTGATGTAGGAAATTGGTGAATGCCTCAATATCTTTGTTGTTATTTTATTTGGAAGATGTAACTGGTTTTGACAGTGGGGTGTTAATATCCCCTACTTTAATAGTGTTGCTGCTAATATCTTTCTTGAAGTCCTCCAAGGTTTTCCTTATGTTTTGGGGGCTCCTATGTTGTGGTCATGTATTTTTTTACAATGTTTATGTCTTCTTGATGTATTCTTCCCTTGAATATCATAAAGTGTCCTTCTTTTTTTATGGACTTTATTTTGAAGTCTATTTTGTCACATATAAGTATTGCTACCCAGGCTTCTTATTCATGTCCATTTGCTTGGAATATATTTTCCAACCCTTCACTTTCAGTTTGTGTATGTCTTTTTTCTGAGGTGGTCTTTTGTAGGCACCTTATATGTGAATCTTGTTTTCTTATTCATTGAGCTATCCCATGTTTTTGATTGGTGCATTTAATCCATTTACGTTTAAGGTTATTATTGATATGTACTTATTCATTTGCATTTTATTCCCTTTATATCTTTGTTCCTTTCTCTCTTTCTGTTTTTCTTCAACTTCTTAAAGCAGTCCCTTTAGCTTATCTTGCAATGCTGGTTTAGTAGAGGTATATTCATTTAGCCTTCTTCTGTCCTGTACATTCCTTATTTCACCTTTCATTTTGATTGTGGTCCTTGCTGGATTGAATAGCCTTGGTGCAGGCATTTGCTTTCATTATTTGCAATATTTCTTGTCATTCTCTCTGGCTATAGTGTTTCTGTTGAGTAATCATCTGACAACCTTTTTGGAACTCGCTTTTATATTACTAGCTTTTTCTGCATTACTGCCATTAATATGTTTTCTTTATGTTTAAATTTGGCCGTTTTTACTATTATGTGTCTTTGAGTGGACCTCTTTAGATTTCTCTTGGCTGGGACCTATTGTGCTCCCTGATTGTGTGACATTTTTGTCATGAAGTTATAGAAATTTTCTGTCATTGGTTTTTCAAACAGTACTTTTCTATGCCTTGTTCCTCTTCTTCTCCCCTGGGTGTTTCTATGATATGTATATTAATACCTTTCATATCGACCAGCAGATGCCTTATTCCTCTTCATTCTTTTTGTGCTATTTTTTGTTTTGTTGTTTTTTATGTGAATTTCTTTCTACCTTGTTCTCCATCTTGCTGATTCAATTCTCTGCTTTATATCAACCCTTTTTGTTCTTTCTACTCTGTTCTTCAATTCAGAAATTGTGTTCTTTATTTCTTCCTAGCTCCTTTTTACTCTTTTTTAAATTATATTTTATTATTTTATTGCAGTTGTTTTATTTTCCCCCCCTTTGCCTTCCTCTACCCAGCGACCCCCACTTCTTCAGGTAATCCTCCCACGACTGTTCATATCCACAGGTAATGCATATAAGTTGTTTGGTTTTTCCTTTTGCTATACTGTACTTTACATCCCCATGGATATTCTGTATCTACCTATTTGTACTTTTAACCCCTTCACATCTTTGCCCACTCTCCTCTTCTCTCCCACCATCTGGCAACCATCAGGTAACTAACTTGTTTTCTTGTGGTGATTTTGTGTCACTTTTTGTCTTTAACCTCTGTCCTTGTAATTTTCATGTGTCTTGAGATTGTCCTGTTTGCATCCATCATAATTGGGATCTTCTGTGTTTCCTGGACTTGTATGTCTATTTTCTTCACAAATTAATGAACTTATTTTTCACTATTTTTTCAGATACATTTCCAATTCTTGCTCTTTCTCTTCTCCTTCAGACACTCCTATGATGTGGATGTTGGACCTTTTGAAGCTGTCCCAGAGCCTGTTTATGCTACCCTCATTTCTTAAAATTCTTTTTTTTTCTTCTTCTTGTTCTGTGTGATTTTTTTTGCTTCCTTGTGTTTCGAATAATTAATTTGATTGTCAGCTTCATCCACTTTATTGTTGTTTCTTTGTAAATTGTTCTTTTTTAAAAAAATTAGTGTATCCTTCATTTCTGACTGGGTCTTTTTTATGCTGCTGAAGTCCACACTAAATTCCTTGAGCATCCTTATAACCAGTGATTTGAACTCTGGGTTTGATAGATTGCTTATCTCCATTTCATCTACTCCTCTTTTTTTGAGTTTTGATCTGTACTTTCATTTGGGCCATTTTTTGCCTCTGTGTTTTGGCAGTCTTCTTATATTTGCTTCTATGTATTAGGTAGAGCTGATTTGACGCTGTGTCTTAGTAGTGTGGTTGAATACAGTAGGTGTCCTATAGGGTCTAGTGCCTCATCCTCCCCTATTACCAAATGTGGGTACTCTAGGTTCATCCTTTGTGTGTGCTGAGTACATGTTCCTCTTGTAGTTGAGACTTGGTTGCTGTTGGCAAATCAATTGGAGGGACTTACCCAAGCCAGTGATTTGCAAGGACTGGCTATGACTCTTGGCCTCCAACCCCCCTCTGTTGAGGCTTAGCTGTTCAGGGGCAGGGTGGTGGTGCTCCAGCATGATCTATACCTATCCACTGGTTGCTCTGGCCCTGGGGTTTCCCAGGTGGTACAGACCAAACTCAGCCCACACCTGTGATTTCTCCAGTCACCCTACCTGATCCCCAAAGCAATCTGAGATGGCTTATATTTCTGCTGGGCTTGGAGATTCCCAAGCAAAGCCTGAAGATTAGATTAAAATCTGTGAATCTAATGTGGCTTCCGCTAAGGCTCACTAAAGCCAAATGTTGCTTGTTTGGTAGGTTTAAAAGACAAAACAAGACATTCCTATGGAAAATCAGCTTGGGTGGTCTTGTAATTTGGGTGGGAAAGAGCCTCTAGAGATCTCCAAGGTGGGTCAAATGGTGTTAGCCAGGTTGATGGAGTCTCAGATATGGCACCAGTTTACAGGCTCTATGGGGGGAATGTTTAGCAAAGGGACGTCCTCTGCTCACCTTGTTGCCAGACAGTTCAGTTTCTCCCTGTATACCATTGGTGCCCTTAAAGCTGCCATCCCAGTGGTAGAGCTCAGGGGGAGTAGGTCTGAGTAGGTGAGTCAGTGTGTGGGTTATTTAAGAGGAACTTCTTGGGTCTCCAGAAGTTTCTTACACTAACTGAATGCCCACTGGTTTTTGTAGTCAGTTGTGAGGGATTATCTTCCTGGCACTGGAATCATGGTTTGAGTGGCCTGGTGTGGGTCTGGGACTCCTCACTCCCAACACATCCCTCTCAAATTTTTATTCACATAGGTGTAGGGCCAACCCATTCCACATCTTCACCCCTCGTACCATTCTAGGTGGATTAATTTCTTTAATTCCATAGATGTCAGACTTCCATTCAATTTGATCTTTAATTGTTAGTTGTCTGTTCAGGTAAATTTCTGATGTTCCAGAGTGATGGTTGTTATTTAGATTAGTTGTGATTTTGATATAATTGTGCAAAGAGGCAAGCCATGCTTGTCTATGCTACCATCCTGGCCAAATCACCACTCCTGGTTCTTTTTAGTAGTGTCTATGTCCTTTTACATGCTGATGTAGTTCACAGTTAGTTCCTTGCAGCTTCCCTGTAGTTATTTGTAGTTCTCACTGAGCTCATTGAGCTTCCTTGTAACCATTATTTTGATCTCAAGGTCTGATAGTTTACTTGCCTCTATTTCCTTTAGAATTTTTCTGGGGATTCTTCCTTTCCTTTCAATTGGGGGTTGTTTCTTTGTCTGCCCATTTTAGGTAACTCTTCCTCTTTGCTTTTGCTTCTTAGATCATTTTGCTTTGACTCCATGTCTTTGTGGTGTGAACTCCTATGTTAGGAGACTTTTGGGATTCAGTGGTGTAGTGCCCTCAATCTCCTGAACACGCTGCTTTTAGGATGTCATTTATGACATTTATGTTGACTCTCAGGTTGTAATTTGGTTTTGGTTTTTTGAATCATTCTTTGGTGAGTCCTTTCCACTGGTTGGCTTACTGAGAGTCATTTTGCCAACTGTGTCTCATATGCTGTTGTATGGGTGCTGTCAAAACAAAACCACACAGCCCAGGAAACAAGTTCACACTTGCAAAAAATTCCCAACCCACAATCACACTATCAACAGCAAGTGAATCAGTATTAATAACACTGTAAAAAGATTAATACTATTATAAGAAAAGATAAATTAATATGAGATGGCTAACTGAAAGAAAAGTGATTTTGACAGGGTACATGGAGGAGCAATAATAATAGTAGGACTCTGGGTACAAGGCAAAGAGAGAAACTAAAATTTACATATAAAATAAAATAGGGAATGAAGAAGGCAGAATGAAGCAAAATAAGTGTATAGTATTAGATTTAATAGAATTTTTAAAAAAATATAGTGAGAGAGAGCAAGAAAAGGAAAAAATAAGTATATAAATTAAAAATGGGAACCAAATTAGAGAAAAAGACCCACCACAGCATTATCAATAACAAATGAGCTAAGAATAATATAGGTGGGATAAGGATAAGAGGGAAAAAAGAAGGAAAAATGCTTAATGAAGTATAGAAGAAAGGGAAGTGGTTTTGTGATTATAGAGGGAGAAGGAATACTAAGAGTGAGGAATGAAAACCAGACTAAAATAGAGGAAAATTAAAATCTGAGAAAGAAAAAAATAAAATGCAAGAAGATGGCAGAATGGAGAAAGAGAGGGGAACAAAAGAATTTGAGATTTGAAATACCAAAATAGTGATCTAAAGATAAAATTAAGAAATGCAATATCAACCATCCTATCTGTAACCAATGAATAAGGATTAATAAAGGTGGAGAGAGAACAGTGATATTTTGAGAGCAGGAAAAAGAATGTGAAATGACCAATGACAAGCAAAATGGTTTTGAGAGGCTAGAGGGGGCAGAAATAGTAAGAGTGTGGAATGGAAACAAGTCATAGCAAGAGAGAAAACAAAATTTAAAACAAAAATAAGAAGAGAGAAGATAAAATAAAGTAAGAGAAGGGAGGATATATTTTAAGAATTGAAATAGACTATAATATAAAATCTAGTGACAATATGCACAAATCTGAAGGACAAGAAATGAATTTTGAAAAGCTATGAAGGACAAAAAAATATCACAAATCATGAAAAGCACAGTGAAATTCATCTCAGTAGTATCTAGGGTTTATGACTGTTTTTTTTTTTTTTTTTCTGAACCTGCCTCTGGTGATGTCAGATAGTGTCACAGTCTGGACTTAGGCAGCTTGAGAATACTAGGGTTATACAGTCTATGGCTGACTCCTTCAGGTGTGAATCTAGTTACTGTGTAATCAGTAGTCAGGCTTAAGCACCACAGGGTGGGGCAAGTTAATTCCTGTGGGTAGAACTACTACTTCCTCTCAAGCTGGTACTACTTGAAGGGGAGTTGTCTGCCTGAGCAAGATGGCTCTTGCAGTATGGGAGATGACTCAGTACAGGGATCCTGGAGGCTGTTTCCTCAGTTCTCTCTCCAAAGCCACCATCCTCATTATCTACTCCAGTGTCTCTAGTATACTCTGCCTCTCCCCTTTGCCAGAGACCAGGGTAAGTGGGTGTAAATGAAATTTTATTGATTGGCTCTTTAAAAGGTTCTCTGTGACTCCATCCATCTGTCCATGGCAGAGAAAAACCCTGACACTTTTTACAGTTGAATGTTATCTGGGTTCTTTTTGGACTCTGGTGCTATAGGCTGGGGAGCCTAGCTTGGGATTTAGACCCCACACTTCTCAGGGGGAACCCCCTGGCCACTGAAATATTCTTCCAGAACTTCAGATGCTGCCCATAGGATCACATCCAGCCTCCTCGTGTCTCCTCTGTACTCCATACCAGTCACTTTGTGGTGAAGCTATTTCTTCTGTCTGTCCATGATTACAAGGCTTCTCTCTTGCTATTGATCAGTCAGTTACTCAGGGTGATTTCTCTACAATCTAATAATTCTGGATTGGTCCTGGCAGAAGGTTAGTGTAGGTTCCATTTAGTCCTCCACCATCTTGTATCTCTCCATAGATTAATTTTTGACCTGCTCAGGAAAGGCACCTTTCCCTTTTTCAGATTCAGTCTTCTTTTTCAGGTTTTTCACTGTCTCCTCAGGTTGGATAGTGATCTTCAAAGTTCAGGGGGACCTGTATGGTGCTCATGCAGGTTAGGCCTTTCTGATTGTGGTATTTCTATAGTGCATATGTATATCAAATGACATTTTACAACATATATATGTGTATGTATGTATGTATGTATATAATTTCATGTGTTAATTATACCTCAGTAAAGTGGGAAAAACATTTTGTTTTGAAACTGGCTCTCATGGCTGTCACTATTCTATACCTAAGTGCCTTTTTTGTATGATGATAATAACCTCTACTATGACTACTATTTTTGAGGACTTACTATGTGCCAGACACCTTGTAAGAACATTATTTGTATAATATTATTTAATCACTGAAAGACAGGTTAGCATGTTGATCAATAATATAAGCTCTAGAGTCAAATTGCTTAGATCAGCATCCTAGATCCATCACTTCCAAACTGTGTGGACTCAGGAACTCAGTTTCCAAGCACTGTAGATGGCACTAGGATTACCAAGCTGCATAAGACCTGATCACTGGCCTCATGGATTTCACAGACTAGGAGAAGTGTTCAGTCTAGTGCAGGGGTCAGCAAACTATATGCTCATTTACCAAATCCAGCTCACTGCATCTTTTTGTAAATAAAGTTCTTTTGGCATATAGTCATGTCCATTTGTTTATTTATTATATATAGTTGTTTTCTATGCTACAGTAGTAGTGCTGAATATTTGTCTCAGGCAACTATATGGTCTGCAAAGCCTAAAATATTTACTTTCTGGCCCATTCCAAAAATGTTTGCTAATTCTTGTTCTAGTGCAGTGATACCAGGTCATCATTAAAATCCAACACATACTGAAGAGCACAAGCTTTGATATCAGATCTATCTGAGTTTAAACACCACTTCAGCCCTTACTCAATTGTGTAACCTTAAATACATTACTCCCTGTACTTCAATTTCCTCATCTAATAACTGAGGATAATAATAATACCTACCACACTGAGTAGTGTGAGGATGAAATGAAATAGTTCATGTGAAGAGTTTAGCACAAAGTCTGGTATATAATAAGTGCTAATTTATTTTATCTGAAATTATTCTGCTACTATTATTGTTGTCATTGTGACCTCCTTATTGGGACCTCAATGGCTTTGTTAGAGCAAAAAAAAAAAAATGAATGGGGAGTGATAGAGGATAAAGATGAAAAAGTGGTGGGAGAATCCTGAGTGTGTGACTGATAACAAAAGCCACTGCCAGGATGCAGAGTTTTCATTTAAACAAAGCATTGGAAGCAGATAAATGGGGGCAGGGAGTGGATAGAATAATGAAAAATGCTATGTGGTGAAGATCTTATGTACCTTTCTCCTTTTCTCCTTTTTAAACTATAGCACTGATCACTTGTCATCAATACAATGCACAGTATGACATAACATTATAAATATTTTCATTGCCTATCTCCTACTGTTAGAATATCAGTTTCACACAGTTATCTTAGTTTTGTTTACTAAAGGACTGCAAGCTCCTGGGAAAGTTCATGACACATAGAAGGCACTCAATAACTGTTTAATTCACTTACCAGCAATGTGTAGGATGGGCAAGATGCAAGACCACAGGAGATCAATGCACTCACTTATAAGTATGAAGGCATGTGTCTTAATGTAGCTGTCTGCTATACCCATTATTTAATACTTTAGAGAGAGTTTCTAAAAAAGCCTCTGAAGGGTGTTTTATATTAACAAAGCTGGTTGTTCTAGTCGAGCCTTATAGAGGCTCTGAATACTCCTGGATCTCAATCAACAACAAATACTTATTTATTGACTTTGTTACATGCCAAGCAATTTCCTGCCTTTGCACAATAATAGGGGATGTTCCTCATCAGAGAATACTGGATTTATGGGGGTAAAATTTGGAAAAAATTGTGAAAAATCTATTCCGTATACATGAATCCTTTATTGCATAGCTTGGTAATTGACTAGCACAGAGGTAGCTGGGCTTCACAAACTCCTCCTCCCCTTCACACTGCAGTTGTGTTTTTTTTTTGAGCATTGTTCTTTCACTGTTATTGTCTACAACCTTAATCACAATCATGTACAGATGCAGACTGGTCATGGCTGAGTATGATAGAGTTATAGCCAGTATATGTCTAGAGGTAGAACCACTTAATTTCAGCATGTGTGTAGGTGGCATAGATTTCAGATATATTGTAGTAACTTCTGATGTCAGTGGCCACAATGTTTGAGCTCCCATGGGCTAATGATTTAATATTCTCCCCAGTTTGAAACATTAAGTCTATAGAGATGTGAGGAGTCAAACATCACTTTTAAGAAAAACAGATAATTTTCTTTTCAAAATATTTTAAAATTTATTTTTAGACAAAGGGGAAGTGAGAAAGGAAGAGAGGGAGGGAAACATCAATGTGTGGTTGCCTCTTGCATGAATCCCACTGGGGACTTGCCCCACAACACAGGCATGTGCCCTGACTGGAAATTGAAGCAGTAACCCTTTGATTCAGAGCCTAGCACTCAACCCACTGGGACACAAAGGCCAGGACAAAAAAAAAAGTAAACATTTATTTTTTTTATTTTTTTTATTGTTCAAGTACAGTTGTCTCCATTTTATCCCCACTGCTCCCCAACCTCAGCCATCCCCACCTCCCACCCTTGATCTTACCCCATTTTGGTTTTGTCCATGTGTCCTTTATACATGTTCCTTAACAACCCATCCTATTTTTCTGCCTTTATTTACTTCTTCTCTGGTTATTGTCAGTTTGTTCTTTATTTCCATGCCTCTGGTTCTATTTTCCTCACTTGTTTGTTTTGTTTATTAGTTTCCACTTACTGGTGAGATTATATGGTATTTGTCTTTCACTGACTGGCTTATTTCACTTAGCATAGTGCTCTCCAGATCCATCCATGCTGTCATAAAGGTTGGGGTTCCTTCTTTCTTTCTTCTGTATAGTAATCCATTGTGTGAATGTACCACTCTTTTCTGATCCACTAATTTACTGATGGGTTCTAAGGTTGCTTCCAGCACCTGGTTATTATAAATTCTTTTGCAATAAACATTGGTGTTCATAGGTACTTTTAAATAGGTTTCTCAGGACTCTTTGGGTATAATTCCAATAGTGGAATTGCCAGGTAAAAAGGCAATTCCATTTTTAGTTTTCTGAAGAAATCCAACACTGTTTTCCACAGTGGCTGCACCAGTCTGCATTCCCACCAAGAGTGTACCAGGGTTCACTTTTCTCCACAAACTCGCCAGCACTTATTGTTTGTTGATTTGTTAATGCTGGCCATTCTAACCAATGTGAGGTGATACCTCACTGTGGTATCAAATTGCATCTGATGGATACTGATGCTGAGCATACTTTCAAATGTCTCTGTGCCCTCTGTGTGTCCTCCTTGGAGAATTGTCTGTTCAGGTCTTTTGCTCATTTTTTAATGGGGTTGTTTGTTTTCCTTGAATTTAGTCATGTGAGTTCTTTATGTATTTTGGAGATCAAACCCTTGTCTGAGGTATCATTGGCAAACATATCTCCCCATATGTTTGGTTCTCTTTTCATTTTGGTGATATTTTCTTTA
>JAPYXV010005053.1:0-10850 GCA_028533065.1 Trachops cirrhosus
TGCTAATAGCAATTCTGAGGCTTATAGCTCCTACTACAAAATCCTGCAGAGAAACAGAACCTTCCAACTTTATGGTGAGGTGTATCTGCCAAAGAAGAGGATGGTCCTGGCGGTTTTGTGCATTATAAAGAAGAGGAAAGGATGATCTGCCACAAACTTCGGGCCCCCGTGGCCGGTTCTCCCTGAGATGATGGCCCCGGTGCCCGCAGTTGCTTCGGTGCCCTCCTCGTTGACATCCACGGTGGCTTGATGAAACACTTCGGACAGAGACAGGTGGTCCTCTTCTGACATTCCTAAGAAATTGGCCTGGCCCTTGACGAAGGCATCGTTCATGCCCATGCTTCTGAGAACGGGCTTGAGTTCATAGCGCTCCTCTAATTTGAACTTGGGGAGGTACACCTCAACGTCATCCTCAGCCATTGTGTCCTTGCTGATCCACGTGTTGAGTTTGTCATACGTTATTTCCCGTTCCAGCTACAAGTCCAGAAATTTAAAAAATAATCAGTGAGTGCTTAGAAAAGAAGGAAAACAACTTCTACATGTATTGTTTAAAATCAGTGACTGCACTGTGGGTGATACAAAAGTTTAACAGATTGGTAAACTTTTTGCAAGAAGGGAACATTACATTTTGAATGAAAGTTTCAGACATGCCACACTTAACTACCAACTAATTCACACAAATCTGTAAGTAATTGCACACCATTTCCTAAGGTGCAGACATGGTCATCGTGAAAGGCAAGTTTAGGCCCAGAAGTCTAAAACACTTAAAGCTGGAATGGCTTACCAACTCCAGGCCAGTGGACACGTTCGCAATTTCATCTGGGAGCAACAGGAACATGCTGACGTCTCCAGCATAAGGGAGTTCCAGAATCTGAGCCTTTAGGTCGTCTATGTATCCAATGTTTAGCATCTCACGCAAGTACATCATATGTACGGGCTTATGTTGAGTCTAAAGTCATTAAAGAGTAAAATATGAAAGTTAATACTAAGATGTCAAGAGATTTATAATTACACATAAAAGCAAAGAGGTTCTGCTTTTGTGTTTAAAAAATCAACAAGACAAATTATTTGTATACAGTACTCTGGCCTTATCATCCTCTTCAACATTACACCCATGACGGACAATAATAATATTCCTAAAACATTTGCTTAGTACCCATCATGGGCCAAGAACTCTACTAAATCTCATTGAATCCTTACAACAACCTTTTGAGTTGGATATTATTATTAACCAAGTTTTATTGATTAAAAATGGAATTCATGGAACATACAGAAGGTTATAGCTAGTAAGTGGTAGAGCCTACATTTAAGTCTAGGATTTAAGTACAGGGTCCATGACTTTTCACCATTACACATATGACCTCATAACATTACTGAGTGATATTCAGTAGCTTAAAAGCATCAATCAACTATCTGATATCCATAACTTATAACTAGCACATCACACAGTGACATCAATGAGTGGTCACTAGTCACTGTTTCCCTGTCTTGTCTAAGACCCTACAATACACGTTGGGGAAATCTGTCTCGTTGTCTCATACCGAGTTCACACGGAAAGGATAAAGCCCATTTAATTTCTTCTCAAATGCAGTTTTCCATTTTCCTTTGAAGTAGACGGCATTCACCAGGACCATCTTGGTATCTGAATCCACGGAACCTTCAGGTAACAAGTTTGAAATTTTACCTACAAAATAAAAATGACCTATGTTTAGGTTTCCTTTACGGCTGTTCCACACAATGCTGAAAGAGAAAATTCATGAGTCTCTAGTTGGGTGCTTCGTTTTTACTTTCACTTCTGTTAATCTTCACTTTCCCTGCCTCTTTTGCGGCCGCAGTGTGTCGGTATTTTACAATAGTGGTTTCAAAATCCAGAATGAAAATGAAGAAGTGATAGAAATAGCTCAACTGCTTTCAGAGGAGCAAAAAGCTTTGTAAATTCTGTAGAACTTAGTTCGTGTGCTTTTTTTTTTCATTATGGGAGTTAAGAAACCAAGACACAAAACTATTGCTTGAAATGGTGTTTTAATCCCAGAAATTAAGAAAATCATTTCTGGGTTTTTTTTGTCCACAGTGGACGAAGTGTCACAGTTATTTCAATACTGACATTTTCTATGTTTGAAAACAGCTGCCATGTCTCATCTTCTTTACCAATGAGATATTCAAAACCCAATTATTTGAGTACTGAACATATGTCTTCTATTAACAGACCTCAATTAAAACACCACTCAGCTAAACAAGAATAAAGTTGCATTAACCAAAATAACTAAGGTTGAGTGAATTTTAAGGGATTAAGGGCTAAGTGCAAAGATGGTTTAAAAAATAGATCAGAGTTTTCTAAGTGGAAAGAAGAACAGAAAACATTTCCTTGGTTTTACCTTTGGTTTGCGTCTCGACCCAGAAATTAATCTTTTTTCTGGCTCCTTCAGCACATTCTAGGAAGTCAACCTCCTGGGGTTCTGTAGAGTAATATTTCTTAGAGAGCTGCATGTACTCCTTTAAAGCAAGAAAAGTGCAGGAGGTTATGTAGAAGGTCTACGGAACACGCCTTGGTGTAAGTGTAAATTATGGGCTTCCTGTCAAGACCGGGGGACCTGAGGTCAGGGTAGGGGTGGAAGCTGGATAATGTGTTCAAAGAGGAGATGGTGCAGATTATACGCACTCAGTGGACCCCCTTCCCTACACGGAAGCTCCAACTCTCTTTGCCCTCCGGCATGCTTCACATTATAGACACTGAATCAGAGGGAGTTGGCTGCAGATAGTGGCTCTGGGAGTCAGTTCCGTTCCTCTTGACTTACAACCCTGCAAGTGGGGCTTTTGCAGCAGCACCAATAGGGGAAGCACAGGGTCAGCTGCCATGACCAGGGTCTTAGGGAGCCTTGGAGAGCCCTGTGCAATTCTGACTCTCCCAGTGGGTATGAATCCTAGACAACAGCTTTGAAAGTGACCTTTCTGCAGGTTCAGGGCCCTGCTCTTTCAATGACGGGGTTTACTTACTTTCCTGAATCTCGCAGACTTCTCACCGAACAGCTTGTTGATGCTTTCCAATACGTAACCCTCCGTGGGTGTGTTGACGGCAGAGATGAGAGTGCTGAAGCCGGAGTGGATTGTGTCTTCAGCCTGTGCCTTGAACAGAAGAGAGGGATCCTCTTTATGTAACACAGGAAGGTATTTCTCAAGGAATGGCATTTTTTCCTATGCAACAATAAAATGCTGTCTTACTATATACTTTTTTTCTGGTACTTTAGAGGAATCTCTGAGGAAATACTTTTGATGTGGCTATGGTGCAAAACTAATGGGTAATGTTTTCTTTGTTTCATATTTCACCTACAGATTGAATTTCACCATGAAGTAGCCAACATCCTAGAGGAAAGTGAAGCTCCTGTTACAGTCTCCTAAACTCAAAGGTCTCTAAGGAACTTGTATTGAATTAAAATGTTCCTTTACAAATGTGCTTTAAAAATTCATATAACTTTGAAAAGGATTTCTTTTATAATTCAGGGATAGTTGAGGCAGTGGGAAACACAGGTTTTAGAAAACCACGAAAACGAAGGGGAATTCCAGTCTACAGCCTAACATTTGTGAACACGATGCCAGACATGGGGTTCAGTCACAGCAGAAGACAGAGCCCCGCAGATGACTGCCAGCTGTCTCCAGACACCTGGTGAATGTCCATTGATGGGCCCTCTCCACCTCCACCTCTGCTAGCCCATAATTCCCTGGGTAGCAGCTGGATGAAGCATCAGTGGTCCCAAGAAGGAAGCTATAGGAGATATTCTCCCATAACCTTACTCAAGAGTATAATTATGGGAGGTGTCACCAGGAGAAGCATATCTATGTCCAGTTCCTATAATTTAGCTGCATGGCTGGTATTTAAGGAATGCAGTATTGAGAAAACATAATACTACTTGACATAGAGAGATAGATAGCCAGAAAGATACATAATAAATGGATAGACAGAGGGCTATGGGAGGGATAGCTAAAGGTCATTGGCCTCTTAGGAAGTCCTTGAGCCTGACTTTCTCCATTCCTCAACTATTTGTCACTCCTTACCGTGCCCCTCTGGAAGTCTGCATCCATGCAGAATCTCCTCTGCCATGGTTTTAGAACAAATTACACAAGCCCAACTCGCGGCAGAGGGGCGTGACAGAATTTTGAAAGAGTCTTGGCCTAGAAGTCAGGAAGTCTGGATTCTGCTCTGGCTTTGTGCTTTCTTAGTGGTGGGACCACGGAATATTTACTTAAGGACTGTGAACCTTTGTTTTTCTTTCTGGGAATGGAGGAAGCTGTACTAGGTTCCCTCTCAGTCTAATGTTGTGACTTCAAGGCAAGAAGATTCTAGAAATAACAAACAAAGATGCGTGAATACGTCCAATACCTTCAAAATAGCATCAGGATAAGTGGCTCTCTGGATCTGCTGCATGAATTTGCAACCGGTGACGTTCTCTGGGCTCGCTGCGGCGAATTCCCGGACCCCAATGTTGTTGAACTGAAGCACCTACAATGGGAATTAGAGGGAACGGTTTTACGTTCCTGCTAAATTACTTAACTTTCAAATCGCTGCCAACAGGTACCTCTTAGAAGTTCTACGTCCAGTTCCCTGCCATTGTGTATGGGGTACAAGCATAGGTACTTTTTCTATGTAATATGTAAGCGTCAGGCAACCAAAATTCCCCTCACAGCAATCAGTATGAGGTATTTATACTAATCTATATCCTAGTCATTAGTCTCTAGGCTCAGAGAGCTTAAATGCCTTCACTCACTTCATTAAAGTGGCAAAGCCACCAAACATAGATAGGAGATCTTGTCCCCAAAGATTGTGCTTCCCCCTCCAAGCCAAAGATCTTCTCCTCTTGATTTTTAGTAAGGAATTGACTAAATTTGCTTTTGAATTTTATTTATTGTTTAAAAGATTTTATTTATCCATTTCTAGATAGAGGAGAAGGGATGGAGAAAGAGAGGCAGAGAAACATCAATGTGTGGTTGCCACACAAGTGCCCCCTACTGGGGACCTGGCCCGCAACCCAGGCATGTGCCCTGACTGGGAATCGAACTGGAGACCCTTTGGTTCGCAGGCTGGCACTCAATCCACTCAGCCACACCAGCCAGGGCTGCTTGTGAATTTTAAAATGTATACATGCAGCAGAGTTACAAGAAAACATTATAAAATCTTTGCATAGTTCCACATGCTCTAGCCCTTTCCAGAGACAGAAAAGGTTTATTGTGCCCAGAGTGAGCCATAAGTTACTTTATTTAATTTCAGCAACCTAGAGTGCTTCATTTAGCATTTGCCCTCAAAATAGATTGTTTCTGAGCGCCAGTGATTTCTTTACATTTAAAAAATTAAGACCCTGATGTTTCTAAAGTTTTAGTGCAGGTCTTTTTTTTTTTTTTTCAAGGCAAAGAAAATAAAGGGGAAGGAAGGTTGCAAAATGTTATTGGTGTCAGGGTTGAACAACTGAGTATTGTTGTAAGTCTTGATGTTTAAACTGCCACAGATAGAAGGAGTGGTGCATCCATCCCTTTCCTCCTGTGAGGACATTGGCCAACATTCTCTCCTTCAAAAAGGCCCATCCTTAATGGTTCCTCTTGGACCTGGGAAGGACATATGTGCACTGAGGTACAATGCTCATGGGAAACCTGAAAGTAGCCAGTGGCATTTTGGTGTGACCGAAAGTACAATGCGTGCCTGTGAGAAACCAGAGGGAGCCAATGGTAACGTTTGTGTGCATGTGTGCAGGAAAGAATTTAATTATAGGGCGACCTCGTCTGGGTCTCTGACCCAGGAAATAACAGGATCATGTGGATCTTCAATGGGTAGAATTCACCTCCTAGGAATATTGCCGTGTGCGGTTGGACTAGTCCAGTGTAATTTCAGGACCCTGGACTCAGTGAAAGTCTCCCCTGTGTGAGCTTGTGTCATTTCCGGGGAGGAGGCCAGCTGCCCACACCCTGTCCATCCTGATTTCAAAAGCTGACCATCAGGTTGGGCCTCATTTTGTTGACATAATCTCACAGGGTTGATAACATGGGTGAGTCAATGCTGCTCTCTGTGCGTCTCCAATAGCATAGTCACCACGGCTCTGGGACATCCTTTTCTCTTTGTGACACTCTCTGAAAACCATTAGGAGGAATTCTCTCCATGAAAGGGAAACAAACATAGCACATTGGCTGAGCAATGGAGGAGGTCTGAGCTAGCAGTGAGGGCAGCCTAGGAGGCCCGGGAAAGGCATTTCCCTCACAAGGCCCACCTTCCCGCCTGCAAAATGGCACTTGTCTTAAAACCAAAAGAGATATAAAGCATGTAAGACACTTTAAAAACATAAACAGTATATTATTACAATGTAAGATGTGGTCGCTATTCACCACTTCCAGCCCTGCAGTATAAGAAACTCCTATAAGCTTCTGCTGTCTACAGTTGGTGGTTTGTGATCTGGCTCTTTGGCAGATTTGAATTTAAGGAACTTGTGTTGTAATGGCAGGACAGGTGACATTGCCACAGCTGGGCGGGTGATGAAGGCTGACCTTGAGATAGTCAAGATATCTCAAGCACACAATGAGAGCGATTCTGCAGCTCAGTTCAGGAGTCATGCAGCCCTCGTGTGGAGCTCCCACAGAAACTCACCCTGGCCATCTGGTCTGCGGTGTTGCCTCTGGCCCCCATGTAGACCATGACCATGGTGGAGGAGATGCCCCACGGGGAGAAGAAGAGGTTCTGGGTAGGGCTTGTACTTGCCAGTTGCTTGAAGAAATTGATGGCAAAGATGGTGTTTGCCATGTAAATGTCTTCCATCATGTCAACCTAGAAGGAAAGTAAGGAAGAAAATACAGCTCTAAAAGATGAGACAACATTTTGGGTGATGTCAGCAGAGGGGTACAGGCCGTACCCTGCCTAGGACAGGAGTTCCCTCTCTTTTCTTCCTTCCTGGGTCAACACGAAGTAGAGCAGGGACAGCATTAGGGTCATGTGACCTGTGTAGCCACATGGTGCAAAGCTGTGTTATCATTGTCTTGAATTTCAACAATTTTAAAAAAGGAAAAATTATTTAAAAAATAATTTTTCTATGTTTTCTGTTTACATTGGATTCTGCAAGTTATGTAGCCAAACCTAAGATATAGTGAACAGTTATAGGAGGCATAGTGATACTCCACATAATAAAAATGATAATAGCAACAATAGCATAAATAGTATTTATTGAATTCTTACTCTACAGGAGAGGCTGTTCGAAACACTTTACCTGTACTTTTTGTCCTTACAGAAACCTATGTGGAAGGCCCTGCTAATTCCTCCTGTACAAAGGAAGAAATTCCTGCACAGAGTGGATGAGAAGAGTGGCCAGGGTCACTTGTCTAGGGGCCAGACTGGGAACAGAAGCCAGGTCAGTGGCCCCCCAGAGTCATGCTTTCAACCTCTACACAGCACCTGCAAACACACACCACACACACAGACGAATCTGCACATGCTCAAACATATGCTACAGGCACACACATTCGTGTTGGCCCCAGTCGAAATGTCCTGCTTCCGGAAATGGCTAAGACTCATTCTTTGAGGGTTGGAATTTTCATAGTCCCACCTCCCACATCTGCCCCCTCCTTACACACACGCACACGCACACATCACAGCCTTGCTACAAAAGAGCTTCTTATGCTGAGAAGTTCATTTCTTGGAGTGCTGGAAAGGTCCCTTCCTTTCCTGCCACATGCTAGCAGGAAAGTCAGTGCCAGGTAGCACCACAGGACTGATCCTGGGTATGTCACACACACACACCCACACACACACACACACCCCAGATCACCCATCTGAACAAAAATGGCAGACACACCTCCCATGGCCAAAGGCTTCACATGCAGCCAAATGCTTGGACACACCCAGGTGGGTGAAGGTATCTGTTGGTCCTGGCCAGTGATTGCCTTCCTGTCTGTATGTTATGCTTTCATATTGGCTTATAGCACACCCTACAATTACCAGAGTATACAAATATACCACACAATGCTGACACTCATCATTCCACAGCAAAACTTCTCGTGAAGGTGGTTTCTCAGGGCTGGGGAGCAGCTGGGAGGAGCTGGGGAGGCCCCCAGCTGAGGCACATCCTGAGCTCTCGTCTAGGCTCACTGGGCCCGGCTTCCCACAGGGCCAGCCGTCCCCTCTCCCCCTAATCTGTGGATGTCCTGTGTGGACACGTGGGTCATGAACATTTCTTTTTAAGAAAGCGATTGCAATTTGTATCAAAATTTCTCCTTTGAAATACCACCCTATTGCATTTTATCAAGACAAAATAGTAAATTAAGTAAAACTTCTCTCTGAAACTTTCTCACATCTTCTCATGTAATCTTCACAAGGTCTCTACGAGATAGATAGTGTTATCCTCATTAGAAGCATAGGCTCCACCCTGACACTCAGAGAGGGTCCTAACTCTGAGGTCAGTGGGTTTGTAATGGTGCAGGGATGCAAGCCCAGGTCTGCTTCAGAAAGCCACTCTACCCCATGCCCCGCGCTGCCCCACCTGCTGTTGTTCGACTTGATTCATGTGTAAGAGATTACGCAAGTTACTAGTTTGAGAAATGCTAGAAAAAGAAAAAGAGGAAGATTGCAAGTCTTGAATGCTCCTAGAAGGCTTTTTAAGTTTAAAAAAAAATACCACATTTTTTTCTCTTGCTGAGAATAGGTAAACTGAGATTAGGTTAACTTGAGTGGCTCAGAAATGTGTTCCCTGTTCCTTCTATTGTTTCAATGGTCTTTTAAATTAATTAGTCTTATTCAGAAAATGTTTTTTGTAAAACATCTCAATGTTTTGGAAACAAACTGAGAATTAATAAATAAAATATTTTTTATTCCCACTTGAAAAAAATAGGAGATCAGAACCAGAAGAGTAAATGCAGGCTTCTCTCTAGCTAACTCTGCACAGTAACCTGCATCGTCAGTCCCCTGGACACTAACAGAATGAAAGGGTCACGACCAACTATCAGACAGGGCTTCTAGGGCCCAGTTAGGGTTTCAGGTGAACTTACACAGAAAAAGAAGATAAGGACAAAATTAAATTGTCCCACATGCATTTCCTTCCTTTAAAAATAGTCTAAATTTCCTTTTTTAAAAAGAAGATACAATTAACTGCATTTAACATAAAAAACAATATCTGTCTATATTGCAGTTACCGAATTTTTTCAACTGAGTTGTTTTGTTTAATTTGCATAATTACTCACCCAGTAAAGCCTAGTGATCCCTGTCATACAGACGAAATGATGGAGATGGAGATTGCACCCCTAATTAGTTTGGAAGCCTCAGCTGAACCTCAGCCTTCGATTGAAAGTCTAGAGTTTTTCCTACACATCTTCCAAATGAGGCTGAAGAAGTTTATAGCTTTAGGAATCTAGTATATGGTGACAGGAGCTGGTTTGAATTTGGGTGATAGTCACACAGTGCCATACACAAGTCTTGTATCATAGAAATGTGCACTTGAAATCTATATGATTCTATTAACCAATGTCACCCCAATGAACTTAATAAACATTTTTTTAAAATGAGAAACCTCTGAAGGCATCCATATAGTGCCTCCTGACCCTCAGACACGTCCATGGCTTACATTTGAGTGGGAATCTGCCCAAGACAATGTGAAGTTGAAGTCACAGAGTGGACCTCGAATAGCGTGATCACCCAGAACAGGGAGCACCTGTTCTGAGTTTCTTAAAGAGTCAGTTACACACCTTCACTAACCTGTATGTTATGCTCGTAATTACTGTTTGCTACAATCCTTGAGAAGAATGGGTGGGAAGCACACACAGGGCTGGGCTCCTTGGTGCGTGTGGCAATCCCTGCTGTATGAGTTGATAGATGTGCCACTGAAACTTGGCCCAGGTAGCAAAGGACTCAGGAGGAGCCGCCAGGGCCCACTCCTCCCTGACACTCCATGTCAGATTTGAATTTGCTGTGGCATTTAAACCAAATTGTTTGTGACTACACAGTGCAAATGGTTTGATATTGACCACAAAAATCAATGAGAACAGAGAGAAAACAGTAAGTCCAAGGAAAGTTTCTGTCCAAAATGACCAAATTTCTGCTCCCACCCCCCCCACACACACACGCACGCACACCCACACACACACACACAAGGAAAAGCAGCTTCTGGTATTTGATGACTTTCCTAGTGAATGATTGTCTATTATGGAGTACCAAATTATTTATTGAACTATCACTTCACCCAGTGCAACAACATTTGGCTGATTTTTCCCTTTCACTAAATTCACCGATTAACTAAATTCAATACATATATTCTGGTATTCAACTGACCTAACCCAGAACACTGCTTCATTTCTGATTATTTTAGAAAAAAACTCAGTCAACTTTTATTTTTTTACTATTTGTATTCAATGGATAGATTATTTTCCATTACTTAAAATAATATATTTAAAATATCCTAGCTCTTCCCATTAAATTCAGTGTCAAAACACTAGCTAGTAAAGAATACGCACATTCTAACCTCTTCATAAAACTGATATCAAAGCTCCAATGTACATTTTGGTTTGGATAATGTTGTTAAAGATTTGGCTAAATATTTAGGCATTGGCTGGCTTCCAAGATTCAAAATTAAGTCCTGCTATGTACATTTAATTCAAATCTTGAGCTAAAATATATCCAGCCAAACAACTAAACAAGAAAACACCACTAAATGTTTACTTACCCTCTAAAAACATCACACGCTTGACATTTCAATAGCAATAACAGAACCACACTCTATTAGTAAGAGCAGTGAGGAAGGAGGGGGAGCCACGAGGCCACGCTGCCTAAGGACAGCCACAGAAATCTCTGAAATACCTTGTCGTCGCCGAGTTGCTCTGTCAGGAAACACGCCCTC
>JAPYXV010005054.1:0-10849 GCA_028533065.1 Trachops cirrhosus
TTCTTTTCTGGTTGTATATTTTTTTCTTCCTTCTGGTCCACTCCAATGATGTGAAACCCATCTTTCATTCCATCACTATTGGTTCCCTGTGCATTTTTCTTCATTTCACTTATTGTAGCCTGCATTTTTTCATCTAATTTGTGACCAAAATCAACCAATTCTCTGAGTATCCTCATCACCAGTGCTTTGAATTGTGCATCTGATAGGTTGGCTATCTCTTGATCACTTAAAAGGATAGGTTCTGGGGCTTTCAATTCTTCTTCTGTTTGAGCCATCTTTTTGCTGGTTTTTTTTTGTTTGTTTGTTTGTTTTTGTTTTTGTTTTTTGGTCTTGTTGAGCTCCTGTAGTGAGGGGCAGGGCCTTAGGAGTTCACCAGGGTGGGGCATCCCAGTTGCTGGGTTGTGACAGGTTATGTGGGGGTGGGGTCTGAGAAGGAACAATGGCACCTGCTCGACTCTCTGTAGGACCCCAGACCCCTCCGCCACTTTGTGCAAGCTAACTGGGCCCCTCTGGCACCAATTCCGGTGTGGGTGGGCCGGTGCACCCCACAGGACCTTCCTTTTCAGTCAGTGACCCAAAGCTCTATTTCCTGGTGCTGGGACCCTGAGTTGCGCACAGTGTCTTGCTTCACAATGGCCACCTCGCTGGGTCTGTAGGTCGCCACCCCCTGGCCAGGGCCCACCAGCCACCACCACTTGTGCGCCCAGGGTCTGCCCACTGTGGACTTGCACACTGCCCCCAGCTTCTCAGCTCTCCACCCCGAGTCCCTCACTGGGCCCAATTCCGCCCCTCCTACTGGTCTAAAGGAACATATCTATTTCCAAATCCTTGGGTGTCCGACTTCCATACACTTCAATTTTCTGTCAGTTCTGGTTGTTATTTTGTTTCTATATCATTGTTGTCCCTATCTTGGTTGTGAGAGGAGGCACAGTGCGTCTACCTATGCCTTCATCTTGGCCAGAAGTCCCTAGGACTATTTTCTTTGAAAGTGGCAGAAATCAACACCAGTTAATAAAATACAAAAAGATAAAAACTAATTTATTATAAGGATCCAGGTATTGTCTTGACACTCAAAATTGGAATAGAATGAGGATTAACCTGGAACAAGGTGATGGGCTACTGTACAGGACAAAGAAATGCCTAGTTATTTGCTTCTCTCTGTATGTCTGTTTCATTCTGCTGTTGTTGCAAACCAGCTTTCTTTGCTTCCCTTCTTTGTCACAGAAACAATCAATAGCATCCAGATATTATTTATTCCAGTTAAGAGATCAGGTAGAAAAAAATAGAATCTTCAAGAAATTTACTGAGTATCTCTTACATTCCAGGTAGTTTCTGGGTGCTGGGGACACAAAACTAAACAAGACATAATTCTTGCTCTTGAGGAAGCCAGACTTTAGAGGGAAATAAATACCATGTATTAGCAGATAATGTCAACAAAATATGGAAAGCTAAAATAAAGGGTTTGCTTTTTTTTGCATACTACCCACTACAATCAATATACCTCATAGTTTACAAATCTAATAATGGAATTTCCCAGTTTAAATCTTCCAAAAACTTATCATATACTTTGAATAAAATTTAAACTCATTACAGTCTAAAGTTTCTACAAGAAATAGCTCTGCTTATGTTTCTAACTTAATATCCTACAATTTCCTCCCTTGCTCCTGCCACAAGCCAAGCTCATTCCTACAATAGAAGACCTCTGCCATGGTCTGCCTGGCTCATTTGGCTGGAGTGCCCCCCCATAACTGAAAGGTATCAGGCTCAATTCCCAGTAAGGGCACATACCTAGGTTTCAGGTTCCATCCTCAGTCCTGGTGCAGGTGCTTGTAATACTGGTCCAATGTGTCTGATCCCAGGTCCAACCATGTACGGGAAGCAACTAATCGATGCTTCTCTCTCTACCTTCCTTTCTCCCTTCCTTTCTAAAAGCAATGAAAAAAAATGTCCTCAGGTGAAGATTTAAAAGAAAATAACTTTGCCCTTACTAATCCCTCTGAATAATGCCAACACTAGATCTTGGCTGATTTCTTCCTCTAATTCATTTCATGTCAAATGTCACCTCCTCAGAGAGGCCTTCCATAAACAAGACATAAAAAAGCACCCCTTCTCTAGTTATTCTTTCTTACTGGGCCCTGATTTGCTTTCTCATGGCACTTATCACTAATGTGTGCTTGTTTTAATGTCTGGGACTCCAAAGGAGTCAGTTCTATAAGAGCAGGAATCGTCCTTCACCACTTGTTGCCTCATAGTGTAGAACGGCTCCTGGCATATGGCAGCCTTTCCATACAATTCTTAGTGGAATGAGTGATTTAATGCACCATATGTGGAACAGGCACAGCAGAGAAGCAGTTGGACAAACACAAAAATTCATGGAAGACTTCTTAGAAGAGACATTTTTTCAGTATTTTATTCTTTGCACTCAAAATTTTGGTGATTCCAATACCTTTCATGACATGGTTTCTAGACCTCAACAGCTTCACAAACCAAATGGCTATTTGACAAACTCCAGTTGTCTGTCTCTCAATTTACAACAAAACTGAATATGATAATCCCAAAAGAGTCTGTCTAGCACAGAGAACACTCAGACATACACTTCTTAGAAAACATTCCTCGCATTTGTAATCATTCAAACTAGATCTTGGCTATTTCTTAAATTGCATAAACCAACAAAATGCCTTAGGCTCAAACTCAGGTTATGGTGAATTAAGACGAACAGTCACTGTACTGCTTGCTCAGCCTCATTCTGAATAGTGACAATTTGTATCCATACCCAGATACTGATGCTTACCTTCATCCCATTACATTTCATCTCATTTGTCTCAGCCTCTATTCTAACCTATTGAGATCATTTTTTCTCTTTTATTGTGATATAATTGACATATAAATTAAATTTGTTTTCAGTATACAACATAAGGATTTTTTATATGTATAAATGACAAAACAATTACTGTGACAAGTTTATTAACATCTATCATCACATATACTTTCATACTTTTTCATACAATGAGAAATTTTAAGATCTCCTCTTAAGCAACTTTCAAATTTATAATATAGTATTGCTAACTATAGTCACCAGGTTGTACCTTAGATCTTCACGACTTATTTGTATAGTTAGAAGTTTGTACCTTTTGACCACCTTCATCCAGTTCCATTGAGATCATGTTCATTTTATCACCCATCACATTTGTTACCTCATCTAGCTTTTTATGAGCAACAAATTTTAGTAGCATGGTTTCTCTGTCCAAATTATTGATTAAAATGTGGATGCTTAATCAATATTTTCTACTGCTAAACCTGCTCCAAATTGATCTTTGATCTGACCAATATATCTATTTTTCTACAATAATAATGAAATAGATTTTGTCATATTCTTTTCATATCACCAGCCTCAGTTCTTTACTGAAGTTTCTGCACTTTTCAAGGTAAAGGTTTTATACTGATAAAAAATATATATAAACCCAACAAATGGCATATGTCTTAACAGAATAAATGATAACATATTTTAATACTAAAAATGTACTTTTCTAGTAACTATAAGAAATAATTTTAACTTTATTTTGACCCAAAATATGCTGATTTTAATTTTTAAATATTAACATTTAAAATTTAGATGCTAATTATAAATCATTCACACATTGTGCTGTGCAAATAAATATAAATGTTTTTTTAAGTTGAAAACACAGAGGAAATTATTTCAATTAAAAGAGACTAATTTAAACTACTTTTTATTAGTAAATATTCAACTGAAATAAATCAATAATTATTGTAGAAAATATAGTTTACCAAAACTGACAATAAAGGAAGTTAAAGGTATTAGCCAAAAGACATACCATACCCATAGACACAGACAACAGTGTGCAGATGGTCAGAAGGAAAAGTGAGACAAGGGCTGGGTGGAGACAGGCAAACAGGTGGGATGGGGACATCTATAATAGTGTCAACAATAAAAATAAAAAATTTTCTCCCAAAAAAGTAATTTAAAACTGTCAGAGATACTCAATCTTCCAAAATAAGTGTCAGTCCTAGATGATTCTATATGGAAAAATTACCATGTAATTTAATCTACCCAGGATAAGAAATGAAGGAAAGTTTTCTAATTTTTTATCAGCTATATCAGAAATCAATTTCCTTTATGTTAACAAAGAACAAATATTAGAAATAAGTAATAGAGGGACTTCCAGCCAAGACAGAGGCCTAGGTAGATATGCTTTGATTCCTCACACAACCAAATGGACAACAACCAATTTAAAACAAAAAACAATCAGAACTGCCAGAAAATTGAACTATATGGAAGTCCAACAACCAAGGAGTTAAAGAAGAAACAATCTGGTAGGAGTTTCTCATAGGAGGGGTGGAGATGGGCCACCAGGCGGAGAGGACTTATGGCAAGGCAGTAGTTGGAAGATGAGGCGGGTGAGGTGGTGGCTAGTGGTCCCACACCTGTGTGCAGACAGACCAGGAGGAACAATTGGGGAGTGAGACAGATCATTTAACCCAGGTTTCCAGTGCAGGAAATTAAAGCCTCAAAACTTCTGGTGGTAAAATCCTGTGGGGGGTTACAGCAGTGGGAGAAACTCCCAGCCTCACAGGAGAGTCCATTGGAGAGATCCATGGGGTCCTAGAACATACACAAGCCCACCCACCTGGCAATGCACCAGAAGGGCCCAGTTTGTATGAGGTTAGCCGGGGAAGTCACTGAAAACAGGGCAAGAGACGAGCAAAAGGCATTTTTCCCTCTTGGACCCCTCCAGCAAACACAGCACCACAATGCAGTTAAGTGGGCTGACCCGCCCTGGTGACTACCTAAGGCTCCACCCCTTACAATGTAACAGGTATGCTGACACAAAGATATGTGGCCCAAATGAAAGAATAGATCAAAACTCCAGAAAAAGAATGAAGTGATGAAGAGATAGCCAACCTATCAGATGCAGAGTTCAAAACACTGGTAATCAGAATGCGCAGAGAAATAATTGTGTATGATCACTAAATAGAGGAAGAAGTGCGGGCTGTGCAAAGTGAAATAAAAAAAAATATGCAAGTAACCAAACAGTGAAGGGAAGGAAACCTGAACTCAATGATTTGGAGCAGAAAGAAGAAATAAACATTCATCTGAAACAGAATGAGGAAACAAGAATTCAAAAAAATGAGGAGAGCCTTATGAACCTCTGGGACAACTTTAAACATTCCAACATCCAAATAATAGAGGTGCCAGAAGGAGAAGAGTAAGAGCAAGAAATTGAAAACTTATTTGAAAAAACAAATGAAGGAGAACTTCCCTAATTGAGCAAAAAAAAAAAAAAAAAATAGACTTCCAGGAAGTCCAGGAAGCTCAGAGAGTCCCAAACAAGTTGGACCCAAGAAGAAACACACCAAAACACATCATAATTAGATTACCCAAGATTAATATTAAGGAGAGAATCTTAAAAGTAGCAAGAGGAAAGGAAAGAGTTACCTACAAAGGAGTGCCTATAAAACTATAAGCTGATTTCTCAAAAGAAGCCTTGAAGGCATGAATGGGCTATAAAGAAGTATTTGAAGTCATAAAAGACAAGGACCTATACCCAATATTAATCTACCCAGCAAAGCAATCTTTTAGAATGTAAGAGCAGAGATAGTACTTTCCAGATAAGGTCAAGTTAAAAGAGCTCATCATGCCCTGGCTGGTGTAGCTCAGTAGATTGAGCCCAGGCTGCGAATCAAAGGGTTGCTGGTTCAATTCCCTGTCTGGGCTGTGGGCCAGGTCCCCCAGTGGGGACCATGTAAGAGGCAACCACACTTTGATGTTTCTCTCCCCCTCTTTCTCCCTCCCTTCCCCCTCTCTAAAATTAAATAAATAAAATTTTAAAAAAAAAAGAAGAGTTCATCATCACCAAGCCCTTATTATATTAAATATTAAAGGGACTTACCTAAGATAAAGAAGATGATCAAAACTATGAGCAGTAAAATGACAACAAACACAACTATCAACAACTGAACCTAAAAAAAAAAAAGAAAAAAAATTCAGCAAATAACTAGAACAGGAACACAATCATGGAAATTGAGAATCACAGAAACTGAGATCACATGGAGGGTTATCAGCTGAGCAGGGGCAGGAGAATGGGGGAAAATGTACGTGATATAAGAAGCATAATTGGTAGGTACAAAATAGACAGAATAATTTAGGAAATGGAGAAACCAAAGAACTTATATGTATAACCCATGGACATGAACTGATGGCGGGGGGGAATAGTGGTGGGGGGTAGGTACAGGGCAGAAGGGATAAAGGAGAGAAAAAATGGGATGATTGTTAAAGCATAATCAATAAAATATACTTTAAGAAAGAAATAAATAGTGGAAGAAACAACTGCAATTAAAATACCAGCAAATGATTATATGTGTAAGAATAATCTTATCACAAAGGTTATACTTACAGTAATAAATGTTCAAATGTCATTTGTTTATAAGAACAGATGTTTATTCTTCTTTCTATGTTCTTGGAGAGTTGCTTGCTTCTATGTTCCACATTCTCTTCATTTTGGCACTCAAGTTGAAGGAGCATCAACTCTCAAGAACATATTGGCCTATGGTAAAAGGAAAGACTGATTCAGGTTCTTAAACATTCTATCAATGGGTAGCATATGTCACAGCTGTCCATATGGCCAAAGCAAGTAATGAGGCCAGACTTATATCAGTGGAATGAGAAATTACAATCCTTCACAAGAATGAGTAGTGAATAATTGGTACAACAACAACAACAAAATCTACTACATGAATTTGTTCATTGAAACCCTCATAACAAACTTAATTGAAGAAATAAAAATATTCTTTTTTCTTACTTATGAATATTGTTGCAATACAACAAGAAAGATTATTGAAAGTTTATTACTTTATAAACAAATGGGATTTGTGCTATTCAAAGATAATTTAACAGTAGAGAAATATTAAAATTAATCTTATGAATGCTCTAGAAGAAAATATAATCAAGTCCATAGACAATGAGAACATATTTGAAAAAAAAATTAACACATTTTAATGTACAAAAAAACTTCATTAAAATAAAAGCTGATGGATCCTTCCTTACAACAATATGTGGCATTATACTGAATGGATACTCACTGTAGACTTTTAAATTAAGAAATTAATATGGCAAACAGCAGTATATAAGGTCTGTCCATAGGAACCCAGCCATGTAACATGAAAAGTAGAGATATTTATTGAAGAAGATACAAGAAAGATTGTACACAGGACAGTGACGCCTCAGTCCTCCTCAAAATGCACCTCTTGGGGACTCACACAGTTCTCCCAATTGCTCTCAGCTAGCCAATAGTATTTTCCTGAATCTCATCGATGATCTGAAATTTCTTCCTTTTCAAAAGTGATTTGGGTTTTGGGAAAAACCAGGAGTCACAGGGCACCAAATCTAGGCTGCAGTGGGGCTGAGTTACTTGGGTGATCTGATGTTTCACCAAAAAACTCTACACTAGACATGATGCACGTGCAAGTTCATTGTTGTGTTGAAGCTGCCAATCACCAGTTGCCCATAGCTATGGTGTTCTGAATCATCCAAATAGTTTCCACAGAGGAAAGTTCAAGCTTAATGCATAATTTGATGGAGATTCATTGTTCTTCTCACTCAGTCATTTTGAATGGGATGGCCACACAAGACATATGCTCACTCAACAGCATCTACTGTCCCCACTGACTAGTACAGTGAAGTCATTGTTGTTCACACATGGGCATTCCAGTCCACTCTCCTTGGCTTCCAGGTTATATCAATGTTGTGCAAACCATTCTTGTTATATTAACAATGGCTGAACATTTTCCGGACAGACCTCATATATCATTCTACAACAAGTATTAGACAATGTATTGAGATAAAAAAGAAAATTAAAGATATTAAAAGTTAAACATAGGAAAGATTAAACTGTAACTACTTGCAGCTATAATTATTGTGTACCTGGAAACAGAAAAGAATCCACTATAAAAATTCTACAAAGACAAGAGAATTTAGTTTTCTTGGGTATTTAGAAAGCAATTACCTCTCTTATACACAAGGAATAGCTGTTAGGAAGCAAAGCCATAAAGGAAGCAAAGATTACAATTATAATAGTGGGCAATTGATAAAATACCTAGGAATAAACAATAAATATATATAAAACCTATGTGAGAAAAACTAAAGGGCCACAAAAGTAGATTTAAATAAATGCTAAGATTTTACATATTTATAATTAGGAAAACTCTACTTTATGGTGACATCTTAAAGATTATAAATTTAATATGTGCCCAATAAAAACACACCCATACATTTTAATGATATTGTATAACTTAAAGTTTATATAGGAAAAACTAAAAAAAACAAAATTAGCAAGTCTAAAAATAGGAGGTCAGCTAGGTGGGAACAGTCCTATTGGGTATTAATATATTATAAAACCTCAAAATTTAAGACAGTATGATAAAAAAATTCCAGAAATATATCCAAATGTGTACAGGAATTTGAGATATTAATGAATGTTGTTGGGTAATTGAGTAGTGACCTTGAGAAAAATAAAGTTGGATCTTTACCTCACATCGTATGCCTGAATAAACTCTAAATCAAAGATCAAAGATTTAAGAATAAAAATAAAACTGAGAAATATCTTTGTATATTTGGGATACAAAGAAATAGTGACTTTACAAATTTGGGTGTGGGGGACGGGTAGAGGTTGAAATAATCAAGATACATTAGGGAAAGAGAACCTAGATTTCTAGAGCATACATATATACTTACATACATGCATAGACTTATTGGAAGGTACTGTTTACACAGTTGTGGGGTGTGGCATACAGGCTAGGTAAAACCAAAGTCTGGAGGACAGTTCATCAGAAAGGGCAGGCTGGAAACTCCCAGGCAGGAGCCAAAGCTACATATAGTCCACAGGAATTTCTCCCGCAAGACCTGTTTCTGCTCTTAAGGCCTTTTGACTGATGGTTTCAGGCCCATACAGACTATTCAGGATAATTTCCTTTACTTAAAGTCAATTGGTGATGGGCTGTGATTGCATCTACAAAATGCCTTCATAGCAACATCTAGATTAGTATTTGACTGATAAACAGGGGACTATAGCCTAAGCAAGCTGACAAAAGCTGCCCATTATAGGAGAAAAAATAATGTCCTGCTAGGATGACTGCTATCAGAAATACCATGAAGCACCTGATTCAAGTTCATTTAAAACATTTTTAAAATTTTGTTGCTTTCAATATGTCACAACTTATTCTTAGAAAAGTATGTTGGATAAAAACTCAAACAACTGAGCAAAATGTGGATAAAGAAACATACGCAAATGATTTCCACTTCAAGAAACAGACTGAGTGCATCCATTTGCCTTCCTTTCCTCTTCACTGGATTAACGTTACAAAAAAGGACCACTTAAAGAAACAAGTCCAAGAATGCATCAGAAAAACAAACAACTCTCTCAGCATGTTTTGTTCACAAACTCATCGCTCCGTGTACCTCCTTTATCACTTGCTCAAATATCCTCCAGTTAAGGAGGTCTTTTCTAACTACCCCATTTTTTAATGCTAAACACAATCCCCACCACTCTCTTACATTCCCTCTCTACTTCAGAGCAGATTTCTATTTATTATACTGACTACTGTTTCCTCCGTGCTTTCAATGGCAACTGCAACATAGTGGGCACTCGAAACATATATGTTAAGTAAATCAGTGAATGAATCGATGGTGTATAATTAGTAAAATATCAATTCTAAGAACATTTGCCTTGGTGAGAAACAGGGATCATTAGTTTGGACCAATGAAGGTGGAATTGTGATCCTTACATCCACTACAGGGATCAACAAAGAGTAAGATTTACTTTATAAATATAATGTGAACATTATATCCTTGTTTTCATATTTTTACTTATTCTGTAGATAAATTATATAAGACAATTATGAAATAAAATGTAAAGGTTACTAATATCAGCAATATAAAAATAGAAGCCTCACTAACAGATATCAGAAAAAGAAATGGGGAAGAATTACTAGTAACCTTATTGTGCATAGTGGTAAAAAGAAAAACAAAAGTATTGTGTGAAGCCAGTGGAACAAGCAGTGAAATATTGTATTAAATTATAAAGGTGACTTGTGGGAAAATTGAAAATAATAACGATCTATACCTTGGAGGATAACAAAGGTCAGGTTGGACTAAAAGAGGCAGATGCCTGAATACTGAGTAAATTTCCATATTTTGCTGAAAGAAATTGAAAAGTTGCTAATAATATATATGTGCTACTTTCTATGTAAATTTTATATATATATAAATAATTTGGATTTTCAAATGCCATCAGAAGAACCAAAAAAGAAATGGTTAAAAGAGTTCCCCTCTAGGATAAGGGCCTGAAAAGAAGGAAGGGTACTTGTTGTTATTCTCATAAGCTCCATTTTAAAATTTAATTTTGTTTACCATATCCATAATTTAATTATTTTTAAAAACAGTAATAACAAAGTGAATAAAGGAAAATTATTTTAAGTGTAAAATAAAGCAATAGAAAGTTTCACATCCTAGGGATAGTGAAATTAATTTGAACTACTCATTTTACTAGACATTCTTTATAGTTCACAAATAAATTTTCATCATTAAAATAAATAAAAATAAACTTGTCTATGAGCTACTAAAATTATGTGATACACAAGAAAGTTTGGGAAAATAGAACATAGAGTACCTCTCAACATTTTACTAGTCTTTGTGGGGCTCACAGACGTCAGAAGACTGAAGTAATGCAAGGAATCCTACGTAAAATTTCCCAGTGCTCTTGCTGACATTTTTTTTTTTTAATTTTTATTTTAGTTTATTCAGTACAGTTTCTATCCTTTATTCCCTTTCCAGCCC
>JAPYXV010005055.1:0-10849 GCA_028533065.1 Trachops cirrhosus
TTATGACACATGGACTGAAGTAAAGGGGGGGAAATGTGGGTGGGAGAGGGTGTTCAGGGTGGAGGGGAATGAAGGGGGGATAATAGGACAACTGTAATAGCATAATCAATAAAATATATTTAAAAAAATAAAAATAATAAAAATAAAAGATCTTTTTGGGGGAGTGAGGCACATTGAGACACCCAGCACGGGGCACTCCAAGACAGTTATGGCTATGTGTACACCCAGTAGGTTGTTTAGAAGAAACAGAGCCTTGCTGACAAGTTGGTTTCTTAGAGAAGGTGAGGCTGGAACTGGGATTACAAGTTGGAATGGGCGTTTTGAGTACAGTCAGTACAGCAAGAATACATAGGGTTTCTTGCAGGGGCAGAGGGAAGGAAATTTGCGGGGACAGCCTCAGAGTCATGTGTTGAAGGTCAGTGTTTTTAAAGCATTTTTTTTTTTTTTAGCAGCGGAATCCTTCTCAAAAGAAACTTTACTCAGAATGCATCAACATGCTAAGAACAGAACTGCTCTGTCATCTCTGCTTCCTTCTTACCCCAGTGCTAGCTGCCCCCTCCTAAGTACTAATGGAGATTCCCAGCCTGGACTAGTTCACCCTCCTTCTTGGACCATCAGGGAAACTGAGGCACAGGCAACAGAAGGTACATGCTAATGTTCACTTGCTATCAGGAGCAGAGGCAGACAGGAATTGAGGCCTGTCTCCTCTCCCCAGCTCAGGACTTTTGCCAGTAAACCTTCCTACATTCCAAGTGGGGGCAGACTGGAGAGACCTTCAGCCAGGGCTAGAACTCTCAGTTCCATCAGATGGAAGGCCACGGAGTGTGTCTGGGCGAAGGCAGTCCTTCTGGCCTTCTAGTTGGACAGCCCATGTCACATTGCAGCGTCGTGATGTTTCTTTCAAGCCCTTGGTTGAGTAGACTAGCATATTTGAATCATCTGTGAAACAGCTCCAGCGATGCAGGGCCAAAGAAACTTGTGGGGATGGTGGTTTGGGCCAAAGAGGAACGGGTATCATTGGTGAGGTTTTGGTAAATGGAAGAATTGTCAGTGAATAAGTTTGATGGAAGTAGTGCTTCCTTAAACGGACAGAAAAATATGCCCATCAGTTCTTTGTCTAATGGTATGGCTTTGATTAGGAACCAAAAAACAACTAGAAAGTGCCCTATCTTGAGCTCAAAAATAATGTAAAAAACTGGTAAATATCTGTGGAAGCCAGATAAGACCTTCTGCCTCTGTCTTCCCCAGAGTTCGTCCTGGCCAAGGCTTCTCCCTCTAGGCTTCTGCCAGTTTTCATGACGTCTTAGTTTCCATTACCTCCTGGCTAAGAAGTCTAGCTGGGACTTGGAGTGAGATAAAACATCTAAAATGAGAAACACAGATATTTATTTTTTAGTTTTTTTTATTTATTTTTGCTTATCTTTTCAAACAAACAAGCTGAGAAAGGCACTAAGTCACTTCCTGAGGTCTCAGAGTCCACCCACCCCTCCGCAGACACCAAGGAGAGCTGCTGTCCCAAGCCTTTATCCCTCAGCACCCCCCCACCCCACCCTGGCACGTAACACTTGCACAGCTCTTTATCAAGCATATACTGTCATCCGATCTTCATAAAAGTGCTCTGAGGCAGGCCAGGCGGGCATTTGAGAGATGGCAAAAGCAAGTGTCAGAGAGGCAGGGAGACTTGCTCAGCAGGTGTTGCTAGTGAGCATTTATTCAACAAATATTCGTTGTTTTATTTATACTTATTTATGAATGATATTTGTTATTATAGCATGAAACCAGCCAGATCTGCTGATCTGCTGACTTTCCTCCTAAGACTCTTTTAGCCACACTAGGCTTTTCCCCCTAAGGATATAAATAAAAATGGATTTTCTGCTAGAAACAGGTCAAATGACTTAATATAGCCATATACAATTCAGAGGGACCTAGTAAATCCTAAATGAGTCATATTTCATTTGAATACAAACCAGAGGAATGCTCAAGCCTGCAGCAGAAGGAAATGGATTTGTGTGGTTAGAGGGAACTCATTTACTGAGACTACTGGCTTTTAAATTTCTTTTGTGAGCACAAAAGCCATTCTTAAAATAAAGTCTCACTAGGCAGCTCAATATGAAAGCCTAACAAAGCAGCATCTTTGTAGAACTTGAAGCCTCACTCAGCATCTTTGGAAAACCCTTGTAATTACAGATGGGAAACAGGCCCAGAGGTCCAGAGTGAGTTCCCTCAGGCAATCAGTGCCTGATCTGGGTCTCAAATCCCAAGCCACCAGGTTCCTACTAAAGGGTCCTGACGAAGAGTGAGCTGATTGTGCCAACTCACTTCTTGGCCATGTCCACCACCGTTCCCCATATTACTAATAAACCCACCCTATCTTTTCTAGTCTCCTGTGCGCAAAGCTCTCCCCCACTTCTCAGAATGCATGTCTGCCAGTGAAACTTGCAATTTTTTTCCTCCAGACCTAAGTCAAAAGGATATTCCTTCCCCGTGAAGCCTTCCTTAAGGGTCAATGGCTAAAAAGACTTGCTTCTGGAAACTTTGGTGACATTCTTAGGATGTTCTGCCTTGTCTTACAGCCATTTAGGGCTTAATCCCACTCCTGAGATTTTACTCTTCTTGAAGCCAAAGTCTCTTCCCAGAAGCTAACACAGTTCTTCCAAATCTAAAATACTATGAAGCTCTGGTCTCCAAAGATGTTACTCTAAAGTAGAGCCTTTTTTTAAATGGAATTGATGTACCAAATTGGTCTCATATCTGAATACCCAAGCCCTGACCAGTTAAATTCTTTTAAACCTAAACAAAGTTTCTCCCATTTTGTCCTTGTCCTTATTCTCAAGTGCGTATCACGCAGCTCCACATGAACACAGCTTCTGATGAACCTTGACCAGGGCCTGTGTAACCAACACAATTGCTGCTTTCGTCGGTACTGGCCAAGGGCTCCAACTGGGCTGGGCCTCCATCCCAGGCCCGCTCTTTCCTAGTCAACTCAGTTTTCCCTCAGAACTTCTGCTTTGGCCAATACCATACTCACTCCTCTGTGCAGAGGCAAATACAGAGTGTATGTAAAGGCATTTAGAAACTGCAGGCTGCCTTCTTGGCCAGATTGTTGAAATCAGTGGGAAAAAAATTTTAAATCAGTTTTAAGTCTTAAAAAAATTGTGTAATACCAAATAACTGGTTTATCTGAATGTTCTCTTTCCAGTGAGCTACTTTGGCTTGGCACAGTTATAGGCTTCCTTCTACTCGCAGGTTCAGCTCTGAGGCCCTTGTATTGGCTGCTCTGGAAGCCAGGTTGTAAGGTCGGAGTGGCTCAAGAAACCAGACGGATGCAGCAAGCCAAGGAGCAGGGTTTATTAGTGGGGAATAGGAGGGAAAGTGGAGCCAACCTAGGGAGCTTGGGAAGCCAACCAAGGGAGATTAAGATTCAGGGGGGAAGTGGGGCCAACTAAGGGAGGTTAAGACTTGCTCAGTTGTTCTTAGGGCAGGGTTTTTAAATGCAAAAAACCCATGAAGGGTAACTGGTTGGGGTGTCAGAGTCTGACTGGCTGGAGCTGGTTGCTGGGTGCCGTTTCTGCTGACCATGTTCTTGATACATCTTGTCAGGCTCAAGTTAAAGCTGCATCCTGTTATGATGGATAGGTCAACCCTAGACCCAGATTTTATCTGGGCATCTGTTTGTCCTGGGTAGGGTCAGCAGGTAGTTTCCCAGGCAGGCATTTTCCCAGGCTACAGTTTCCCACCTGGTGATTTTCCATTCCTCCTAGGCCTGCCTAAGTCTGTCACAGGTCACTGTAGTCTACTGACTCCAGTTGGAAAAATTCATTTATGTCCAAAATATTTTTTGAGCATCTACTATGCTAGCATGATATAAGTTGCATTGTGTTCCCTTTCCCCCAAGAAAAGATATGCCAAAGTCTTAACCCCAGGCATTTGTGAATGTGACCTTATTTGGATATAGGCTCTTTGCAAATACAATCAAGATGAGGTCATATTGGAGGAGGGTGAGCCCTATTATACTCCATATTGAAGTAGGCTCTCCAGACTCCAATATAGTTTGTGTGCTTGTCAGAAGAGGATACCCAGACCCAGACCCAGGGGAAAGACTACCATGTGAAAATGGAGACAGAGATTGGAGTTATGCTGCCACAGCCAAGGAAGGGCTGGGGCTACTAGAATCTAGACACTAGGAAGGATTCTTCCCTAGAGGCTTTGGAGGCAGCATGGCTCTAACAATGCCTTGATTTTGGATGTCCAGGATCTGGAACTGTAAGAGAATACAGTTTTGTTGTTTTAAGCCACTTACTGTGTGGTACTTTGTTACAGCAGCCCTAGGAAACTAATTCGGTGGCATACTGGGAATCTAGCAGAGAATAAGTTAAGAGTGTGCCCTAATAGAATGTACATTTTGATGAAGGAGACATGACAATAAACATGGATGAATAAATATAAAAATGGTAGATTCTGGTGCTAAAGGGATTAAACAGAGCCCTGTGACATTTCAGGTCTTACTTGCAGGAGGAGAAACCCAGTATAGGGAAGGTGGACTGGAACCTGATCACATAGGGCCTTGGGATGATGTATGAGAAAAGGGATTGTCCTGGAGCGAGGGTGGCTGTGGACAGATGGCAGTGGCTTGGAAGAGAATGGTAGTGATGATGATGGAACCTAAAGATCTTGCTGTGGAGATCTGAGAAAATGAGGAATCAAGGGTGAATCTAGATTTTTGGTTTAAGAAAAAAACATTTATTATGGGGTAGGTGGCAAGGCCATTTATTTAAATGGAGATTAGGGAAGGTGCATATAGGGGAAAGAGGGAGGGAATCAAGAGTTCTGTTAGGTTTGAGTTGCCTGTTAAACATCTTTGTGGAGGTTCAGGCAAACCATTAGCTATGTGACTTCAATGGCAAGAGGGCCCCCAAACCCAGGGTCCTTCTCACTGTCCCAAGGCCTCTGATGAAATGGAGAAAGATTTTTTCTTCCTATTGGAAGCTTCTCTTTCTCCTGGGGAAATGCACCCTGGGTGGCCCTGAATAACTACTAATGCTAAGAAATTTGCTAAGATGGATGGAGCTGGAAAGCATTATGCTAAGTGAAATAAGCCAGGCAGTGAAAGACAAATACCATATGATCTTGCCTTTAACAGGAACCTAAACAACAAAACAAACAAACAAGCAAAATATAGCCAAAGACACTGAAATAGAGGATAGGCTGACAGTGACCAGAGGGGAGAGAGGAGGGAATTTCAGGGGAACTTCAGGGGAGAATGGGAAGGGTTTAGAGGAACAAATATAAAGGACATATGGACAAAAACTAGGGGGGTTGGAAATGGGAGGGAGGAAGGGAGGGATGGGTGGGTTGTCTGGAATGGGAGTAAAGGATAGAAACTGTACTTGAATAATGATTAAAAAATAAATTAAAAAAAAAGAAACTTGCTAAGTAGCATGAAAGTTTTCACACTCCTTCACAAAGTATTTGTGCTTCAAAAGTTTCCTGCAGCATCTTCAAAGCTGTGTCTAGCTTCATCAGCAGAGTTGAGTCTCTTGGGGATTCCAAGATAAACTGAGTGGAAGGGTGGGCAGAAGCTGTAGGTGACCCTGGATGGTATTCCCAAGACTCCAGGGTCCAAACTGCTTAGCTAATTAAGCAAGCAGAAGAAACCTTTTGCTTTGCACAGACCCACTTCCCGCACAAAGAACTTTGGGCGGGGGGAAAGAGGCACAAATGCCTGCTCCCTGGGAAGGCCTAGTCTCCCGAGGGTGCTGACTCAGAAATAGCAGCTGCTTGTCCAGGGAACTGGCAGTTGTTGGCACAATCAAAGATCAACTGAACATGCGATTCTGGTTTGCTCTCCCCACACCAGTTCCTCACTTTCAGCTTCCTTCAAAGACTTCTTTACTGCCTAATTAACTTGAAGCCCAATGGCCTGAGATAGATGCTGGCTACATTGGAGGAAGGAGAATTGCACATGGAGCCTAAGACCCGGGGCTTGTTTTGGGTCCCTCAGCACTGTTCCCAGGAGTGTCAGCAACTCATTGACCAACCTGGGTCTCAGTTTCCCTAGCTATGTATGAAATGACGATAGTGATTGTCCACCTTCCTGTCCTGTGCTTGGGGTGAGGGAGGGTGGGGAGTATCTTATATTTTATCCAGCAACTCCATAGGATATCTGGGCCACATCAAGCAAAGGATTCAGCAGTGTGGAGGTCACTTGGATCTCCAGAATGCCTCACCCATGTCTCCTTGCTGTTTAATCAATTTGGATTAAGGAAATGGTCTGTCTTTGCCAACTCAATACATATATTCAAGAGCTCCCTGTGTGTGAAAGGGCATTGTCTGAATGTGTGAGACACTAGATCTAGTGCCCATGAACTTAAACTTCAGTGTGAGAAGAAGGAGAGGAGACCAGACTCATGGAGGACAACAAGAGTGTGAGCTGGGGAGAAGGACTGAGGAGAAAGTAAGGTTCAGGGACTTCTCAGCCCTCAGCATGGCCTCTTTCCCCAGTGACTGGGCACTGGGTACCCAGTCACAGCATCTGCCATGTCCTTTTGCAGCTTTTCTCTGCACAGCACACACTGGAGTTAGTAATGGGCTTTGGACACACAGGCTTTTCAGCAAGGTGAAGGGAAGCAGAAAGAGACAATTACCTCAGGCAATGCCTCACCACAGAGCAGCAAATTTGAGATTTTCTGCTGCAATTTGTCATTAGCAGTGCCAGAAATGCACCCAAAAGAGAAAGCAAGGCAAAAAAGAAAAAAAAGAAAGAAAGAAATTCTCACCATCCCTGCATATCCCAGACTCAGGATGTATCTGTCTGTGCCCATGAGTCTCCTTCCCTCCTGCCTTTCTTCATTATTTCCTGACCAACTCAGAGGAGAGTCAACCAGAGCTCTGCAAATAGGATGTTTACTTTCAGAGATAAGAAAATTAAGAAGGGAAAGGATTGAAGACTGAGAGATTAAGCCCAACTGGTGAATCCAGGAAGACTTCCTGGAAGAGCTAGCATAATGTTCTGAGTACTGAAAAACACATAAGATTTGGACATGTAGAGATGGGGGAAAGGGGACACATGTGAGAAGAGGAGAGAGGCTAAAGGAAGGAATAGAGGTGGACAACCCAGAGTACCTGAAGAAGTGTTGGTCAAGATGATTGCAGATCATCCTGAGGGTTTCAGAGTTCATACAAGGGGCCAAGGGAAAGCAAAGCTTGCAACATCCTGAGATACTTGGAGAAACATTGTGACCCACTCACTCACTTACCTGTTTTTCTCTTTTTCCTCTCAAGCATATCTTTCTCTGTTAAAGGCTCATTTGTAATTCAGGCACCCTCCTTCAGAGGGAGCAGGTGTTTCTCTGGGATGAAGCACCTGTGCTGGGAAGCAGAAGGTACAAGTGGGAAAAAAGTGTGTCACAGCACAGCCAGGCAGAGAAGCTTGGGTCAAAGCAAGGGCAGAAGGAAGAGGAGACTAGTTGACATGAGGTGATAAGGTAGGACTGTGACTTATAAGAAATATACTATTCTATTTGGTCTTACTTGCTGTTTTGGCACAGAGTCCTCCAAACCCTTAGAATTTCCTAGGTTGAGAGTGATCAAGTTGTCTTTGCTATGTTAATCAGGTAATTTTACCCCCTTCTTTGGGTGGAGGCTGGTTGCCAGGAGAACCAACCACGTGATTAGAAGTTTGGAACTTTCAGTCCCACCCCCTGACCTCTGGGGAGGGAACAGGTACTGGAGATTTAGTGCAATTGCCAATGGCCTATGATTTAGTCGATCATGACTATGAAGCCTCCATTAAAACCCAGGAGGACAGCAAGAGGGTTCTTTTTTTTCTGAGAGCTTCCAAGAGGACAGCAGCTCTTGTGCTCCTGTGCTCAGGACCTTGCCTTACATGTCTCTTTATCTGACTGTTGATTTGTATCCTTTAATAGTCTCTGTAATAAATCAGTAACCTAGTGAGTCAATGGATTCCCTGGGTCCTGTGAGCTCTTCTAGCACATTAATAAAACCTAGGGAGGGTGTCATGGAAACCTCTGATTTATAGTGAGTTGGTCAGAAATATAGCTAACAACCTGGGCTTGAAACTGGGGTCTGAAGTTGGAGGCAGAGGAAGTCTTGTAGGATTGAGCTCCCAACCTGGGGAGTCTGATACTGTCTCTGAGTAGACAGTGTCAGAATTGAGTTGAATTCTTGGACACCCTGTTACAGAACAGAGCCGGGCAGGGGGCTAGACAATATAAAAGACCCCCCTTTTTCTCTGGGGGTTCCCCCTACCCTGTACTAAGGTTCGATTTGCCCACTACCAGAGGAAAAACATCTCTCAATGCCAGAGATTTGTGAAAAGCAAAGGAATTATTTATTTAAAAGCTATACAGACTTAGAGTAGTTACTTAATGTCATTAAAATACTAAAGTCCTTTAGAACACCCACAGAAGTACACAGTCCTTCCTTCTCCCTCTACCCTAGTCTGTGGTACTGTATCTCAGGGAAAGAAGTAGAAGTCCATGATTCGGGCTCCTGACACCATCAGCTGTGTCCCCACCACGATCTCCAGTTAATCCAAAGCCATGTGGCACCTTCTCATGGCCCACCAGCAAGAGTCCTTTCACCCCTTTTCTTCCAGGCAAAGTCCTCCTGCTGCCTAAGCCACGTGGCAAAAGGGAGCACCCCAAAGCCACAAGGTTCTCCCTCCTATGGCTGCCACATCTGGGTTTAAATCCCCACAACAATCTTCCTCTGCAACCCCATCTGACTCCTCCTACACTCAGTTACACCTGCCAGCATTCCCGTATTCTTCCAGCTTTACTGGGCTGCCATAGTAAGTCTGGGCAGGTGTGGCCCCATGGCATGGAGCCAATCTTCTCCAAGCTCTCATGCAGGTGCTGTAACCAGGGGGAGCTGCCTCCCAGTTACATCCTGGGTGGAAGTCACTTCCATCCCCCTGGCTCAAGGCATGGCCACAGCTGTTTAACATGTCTATGAAACCAGTTAAAGTTAATAGATATGTTAAATGACCATGCCAGAGGTTAGCTGCAAAGCTGTTGCTATACAACACAGCTCCCAATGGCCCTGCTCCATGTGTTCCATCCCCCAGCTCAGCCTTGTGGGGGGATGAGGACATCCTATATATTTTTCTAATATTTCCTGGACACCTTGAGTTCTGGACCCCATTACAAATCCCTATTTTGGGCCCCCCTCTTGGCTGCACCCTGTTACAACCCTGCTGGCTTCGAGAACTGCCTCCGTGCATGTGTTGATATTGAGTCACAGAACCCTTTCATCTTCCCACCCCCACACACACTCTGTCTTTGTAAATCAGGATTGACATCACCGGCCTTCAACCACACTGTCCACGATTTCATCGTTAGAATGCCTTCCTTTGAGTCTTAGTAGCTCCTCCTTCAAGATGCCTCTTTTAAAATGCTCACATACTTATGAAGGACTATGCACCTTGGATTCCTCAGAAAGTGAAGCCTGAAGTAAATGCTTATCTATATCTGCTCTATTAAGGGAGGGCAATCCCAAGGAGCAGGAGTAAGAGACAAGGGGAGTGCAGCCGAAGGAAAGCAGAGAGAAGGGCATTTTTTCAAGCTGGCCGCAACCTGAATAAACTACAAGTACTTGTTTAATGAGACCATCTTCTGAGGCCATATAACAGCTATGTACAACATTGCTTCTCAGTCTGGAGGAGGAAGAGAACAATGTACTTGCAGCATCCCAACTACTACAGACATTTGGCCCATGAGATGTGAATTGCCCCACTCCTCTGCGCTGCACATTCAAGAGCACCAGGCAGGCCAGAGGTATTCTGTGTCAGGGTCAACAGGGACCCCCATGAGTCTGCTGCCTGGAGGCAAGGCACTGTGGGGACAGGCCAAGTGAAGATGGTTGGGGCCCACACAGAACTGGTCACTGCACTGAAGACTGGGGCTGAAATAAATGGCCTTTAGAGAGGCCAAAGTGTTTTTAGAGATGCCTAAAGGGTATCTGGTTCAGGGACAGCCCTTCATTTCATTAGCAGGTCATGCAGGTCATGCCTTGGTTACCAGTCAGCTCTGCAGTAAGTACCTCCCTGCTGGCAAAGTGCTGATTGGACTTGGCTGCAGTTGGAGGTGCTGGGTACAGGGTGGGCCTCAGACAAGCTCGTTCCTTCACCCTCTGACCAAGGTTGGGGTGTGACTGTGATGTTAATCACCCTGAAAGCCCATTTTGGGCTACTCACCTCAACTGGCAGGCAGACCCCTAGAGGGCCTCAGCAAACAAATATAACCCCAAACAAAAACAGATATTAAAGGGGTTCCTGAGGACCCAGAGTTATTAAGGGCCTATTCAAGCCAGAGAAAATCAATAGCTATTTAAGATAGTGTTTGGGGAAGAAACCAATTTTGATTAAGAAAAAGGAAAAAATAAATACTTGCTCTTCATGAGGATGAGAGACTGAGGCAAGATTTCCCCTAGATTGACAGTATCTTTTCTTTTTTTAAATTTTATTTTAATTGTTGTTGAAGTAAAATTTTCTACCTTTTACTCCCATCCCAGCCCACCCACCCAGCCCTCCCCACCTCCCTCCCATTTCCAACCCCCCTCTTGTTTTTGTCCATGTGTCCTTTATACTTGTTCCTGCAAACCCTTCCCCTTTTCCCCTGAAATTCCCTCCCCTCTCCCCTCTGGTCACTGTCAGCCTGTTCTCTGTTTCAGTGTCTTTGGTTATATTTTGCTTATTTGTTTGTTTTGTTGATTAGGTTCCTGTTAAAGGCAAGATCATATGGTATTTGTCTTTCACCACCTGGCTTATTTCGCTTAGCATTATGCTAAGTTCCATCCATGCTGTCTGTCACAAAGGATAAGAGCTCTT
>JAPYXV010005056.1:0-10848 GCA_028533065.1 Trachops cirrhosus
ACAGTTTGGTTAAATTATACTCGTTCCCCAACAACACAGGCCCAGTTTTAGTTACCTTGGCATATTAATTGTGACTGCATAAAATACGCACTTCCCTGCTGACTTTGCAGTCCCTAAGTCACTGCGTGAATAACAGGGGCACACCGTGATCTGTGACCAATCATGTTGGTTCCTTCCAAGTCTGTTGGAGATCGGCCACTGGGCAGCGGCTGTTCGTTTCACACACAGACAGAGAAGTGCATAGAGTGTTGCCTTCGTGTCTTCAAGTTAGAAAGCCATGTGACATTCCACAAAATCGGTCATCCGAAGAAGGAGTTAGCCAACGAAGGTGAAAGTGCAACAAAGAAATGGACGTGGATCATGATGGTGTTGAAATTGGACTTAAACGGAAATGGAGCTGCTGAAAAAATAGCCGCCCGCGAGGATGCTGGCCTGCCAGCGTCCACTCCAGCTGCTCGGCTACAAGGGCTTAGTGCAGACAGACTTACTGATGCGACGAGGAAGGCAGTGGTGGGGACAAGGACGGAGGCGTCCCGGGGAAAGCGGCGCTCGCAGAACACTACACCCTTTCAGGGGTATTTCACAACATTGAACGCACGAAGGATGAAATGTTGGGAGTGATCCAAACGTATAAAATAGTAGGACAATTCACCAAGACACTCACTCTGTATCATCAGTCACAGGATGAGAGGAAGGTGCTCTTGGTAAGTTTGTTACAAAGAAACAGTACACTCAATAAATTTTAGTTACTCATTTTTAAATTTCCCTATGCATTTATAACCAACAGTAAGAGTTTTTAATGTTTTGATTTAAAAGTCACAGGACATTCATCTTCCCCACTGATTATCAAGATCGCTTCGCAGGATTTCAACGGGCGGTCACGTTCACACTCCCGCGCCCCAGTGCAAAGCAAGGTCCGCTGGTATATACGACGCGCGGATGAATCTCTCAGGCACGGTGTTGCGGCAAAGAAGCCAGACGCAGGAAAGTGCATACCTTAGGGCTCCACTCACATGGAGTCCGAAAGGAGGCAAAACTGATCTATGACCATAGAAGCTAAAATAGCAGGTGCCCTCGGGGGAGGTGGGGGAGAAACTTGCTGGGGTGCTGGAAATAGTCTTTATTTTGATTTGGATGATTACAATACTGTAGTATGATATATATAATATTATAATAACATATTCTCATTTGGTCCCAGGCATGTATAAATTTGTAAAACTTCATCAAGTTGTACACTTAATCATTGTGCACTTTATATAAGGTAGTCCTAAATAAACTATTTTTGTTGGAGAAATTCTGTAAGCCCCTCTGAGTTTTATGGGGCTCCATCTTCTAGAGTTTGACAGGATTTGACACGACTGGTCTGTTTCTCCTTCCAACTCTCCCCTTGTCTGGCTTTGGGATGCAGCCCTCCCCGTGCTCCTGTTTCGTTTCAGCTTCCAGGTGTTGCTCCTTCCCCTTCCCCCCGCCTTGCCCATCACCTCCCGTGCTTGTCCTGCCCTCAGGGCACCGCCCTCCACCCTGGAGCCCAAGCATGCCCACAACCCTCCCTGCCCTCACTGGGTCCAGGTGTGGCCAGTGGTTTGACTCGGTCACCCCTGTCACCTCACCCTGTCCCTGGAGGGTGGGAGGGAAGAGGGGAAGGAAGGGAGGGAGGAAGGAGGGAAGCTGAGGCTGCTGGTAAGGAGAGATTGTGCAGGCTGGAGCTGCTCAGGGAGGATTTGGGCCTGATCCCAGCTCTGAAGAAGTGAGGCCCCATTAATGTCGTCCCAGCCACCCCACGTGTCTCCCTGTCACGCCCAGAACTCCACACTATTAGCCACATATGGCATTTTGAAATGGCTTTTTTTTTTTTTGGGCGAACCCCAAAGACATTGCTAAGATTTACATTTTCAAATATATGCTGACCTTTTTTTCCTCTTTCTTTGAGTTCATTTGTCATCAGTGTATAATTGAATCAATATATTTCCCGATCAGCCCCAAGATTGAATAAGGTCACAGGGAGCCGTGTGTGGGCATTAGACGTCATTATTTCACTGCGAATGAGCGGCCATGGCGCGGGCATTCCAGGCGCCAAATGAAATTCTATTAGATTCTATTACACTTTTACAATTATAGAGACGTTCCAATATTACAAGGGGAAATGAAGTCATAATAAAAAAGCCCAGAGGTGTATTACAGAGAAATGGGCACACTATTTTTCTAGTTAAAAACTTGATGGAAGGCGATCCGCTGGATTCCAGTTGCCGAGATGTGACCTTGCTCTCAGCCGCTCTGCCCAGCTCTTCCTTCCCCAGCCTCTGCCCGCCAGGGAGTGGTCAGAGCTGCAGCCCAGAGAGCTAGCTGACCCCCTCTGTTCAAATTGAGTCCAGCTCCTGGGTCCCAGGAGGCACAGGTGTGTTCCAAAATGATGTCACACCTGGGGAAACAGAGGCAGCCCAGATACTGAACCATTCTGGGCAGAGTCCCAGAGTGTGTGAGAGAGAATGAAGTGGTCTGAGCTGGTATGCAGGAGGGTGGTGCGAGACCTCGTGGGGGTTGTGGGTTTGTGTGGGCTTGGGGGCAGCTGCCCCTTCTGGACCCCCTTCATGTAGGGCAACATTGGTATTTGGGGGTGCTCATTCCCCGCCATGGAACACCCCCACAGATAACTGTGCTACAGTGAGTTAGGGGTCCCTCCTGCCTGTCCTGACCTCTCCAGACAGACCCAGCCTTGGAGTAGAGATAAGACAGGGCCCACGGAGTAGTCTGGTAGGGCTTCCTGAAGGAGGGAGCGGACAAACTAGGTCTAGGCCTTGGGAGGATGTGGATAAAGGGATCAGAGAGGAAGAGCCCTGGGCTTGGGCTCAAGCTGGGGGTGGGGGTGGGGTGCAGGGTGCTGAAAGGCCTGGAGGTTGTCAGGAGCCATGACATTGGGGATAAGAGGGTGGAGGGCAGTTCAGAGAGTAAAGGCTGCAGAGTGGACAGAGGGCCAGGGGCCAGGATGAAGGGGCTGGACCTCAGCCTCTGTCCCAGAGTGGGGTGATTGTCTCAGGAAATCTGAGGGCGGGGGAGGGTCTGGTCAGGATGGGGCTGGGGGCTGCCCAGGAGGGGCTAGCTTTGGGGTGAAGTGAAGGCCGGACAGCCACCCACTGTGAGACAGGACAGGGAGCCAAAGGAAGGGGGTTCAGGAGGGTCCATGGGTCCTGGGTAGGGCTCAGACATCAGGGCCATCCTGGGAAGAGGACAGTGACGGAGCTTCTGGGGAACAGGCCTGGGGCCCACCCTTCCCTTGGGTCCTGCCCAGGCCCGGCTGACGATTGTCTGGTGGATAGATGAATGGATCTGGGGGAGGCTTTCCAGGAGCACGGTGATCAATAGGATGATGGTTCACTGAATTGCCCTGTCTCTGGGGAGGTGCATATTTTCCCATCCACCGGTGCTGGGCTTGGCCGGGTGTGGTATGCAGAATTCTAAAGATGCCCCCGCAACACACGCCAAGATTCCCAACCTCTAGTTATTCCTGAAACACTAACCTAGGTACTGCTGTGAAGGGATTTTGCAGATGTAATTAAAGTCCCAAGTCAGCTGATCTTAAAATGCAGCAACGATCCAGGTGGTCCTGACCCAGTCAGGTGAGCTCTTTCAAGACAGAGCAATTCCCTCACTGGTTAGCATCAGTAAGGGCAGCGAGAGATTCAAGGCACACAGAAGATTTGTTGCATCCTTGCTAGCTAGAGGATGGAGGGAGCCCCATGACCAGGAATGTGGGTGGCCTGTAGAAGCTGAGTGCCCCCTGGCTGACAGTCAGCCGGAAACAGGGACTTGGTACCAGAGGCACAACGAGTGATGCTGCAAACCAATAACAGGAATGAGCTTGGGAGAGGATCCCGAGTTCTAGATGAGACCACGATCAGCTGATACCTTGACTTCAGGCCGAGCCGAGAGCCACTGCACCAAGCCAGACTTAGAGACCGGGAGCTGATGAAGAGGTGTTGAGCTAAGTTGGGAAATTTACCGTAATTTGTTACACAGCAGTAGAAGACTAACACAGCCCTGTGATTAGTTTGCACAGTGGCCGTAACAGTGTGTGGGTCCCGGGACAAGGCATTGTGCTTCCGCTCAGCATCTCATCTCCTTTGATGGTGTGAGAAGCCCATGGCCAGGGAGCTATAGCCCCTTCTGCTGGACTCGAGGAGCAGGCTGAAACCCAACCGAAAACTGCAGCCAACCCAGCCAGCCTGCACCCTAAGTGGTCACCTGCAGCTTCGGACCTGGGAGTGAGGAACAAAATGTAAGTCACAGAGTGCTGGAGAGGTTTGTCATGCTGTAATGTCGCAGTGACAGTCAGCTGTGGCAAACACTTCCATCTGAGCAGCTGCTGTGCACAGGCTGGGACAAGAGGCATGGGCTGTGTTGGGTCCCAGAGCAGCACCCTATCCACTCCTGCTTTGCTGTGCCTGGGCCTAAGGCATTCAGGGGTCAGCTCAGTGTCCTGACAACCACTCTGGGCCTCTGTGTGCCCTTCCTGTTGGAGTCACCCCTGAGCTCTCCATGCCCTGCCAGGCAGTCTCCTTGGGTAGGGTTCTTCCAAGAAAGCTGGCACCCTGCCACCTTCCTTTCCCTTGCTTCCAGGGATATCCTCACCTTTGCCCACCCAAACTCTGCCATCACAGACACCTCCAGGGTGGTACCTTCTCTTCTCTCTGCAGCACAACAGCTCCAGCTGGCCTCTGGCCTTCCAACTTTCCAGGAAGATGCCAGGCACCTGCCCTCAAACTCAGAGGACACAGGTCGTGTTCCCCAGAAAACCCCTCCGATGGCCTAGCAGCCCTTTCCCACTGCTGGGGAAGGGAGAGGCCATGACCAGCACTATGAGATCTCTCCAGGGAAATCTTGACTCCCAAGTCTTTCATCGATCTCTGTGCCCGCTGGAGGCGGTGACTGGGTGAGGGGCAAGTACAGGACACATAACTGTCTTCTCCCCTGAACCAGCTGAAAATAAGTGGCCTGTGTGATGCCCAGTCCCCCACGTGTTGGTGGGCATCACCTACATAGAGGGGCATCTCCTGTGCAGCCACCACACGGCCAGCAAGTCCACAGACTGGCGTTGACGTAGAACTACCATGTAGTCTTCGGATCCCACTAGGTCCCACTGGCCGTCCAGCAGTGTCCTTCACAGCAGGAGGGTCCAGGTATTTGCATCTGTGCCTCAGTAAGTCACCATTTCTTTCGTCTCCTCCAATATGGAGCAGTTCCCTGGCCTCTCCTCATCTTGCCACTCTCGAGGCTATAGACTGGGTATTCAGTAGAATATCCCTCAGTTTGGGTTTGTCTGATGTTTCTCGAGGTTTGGTTCAGGCTCCGCAGTTTTGGCAGGGGCGTGACGGAGGCGACGTCGGGTTCTTCTCGTTGCCTGCAGTCAGGCGGGGCGCCGCTCTGGTTCGTTCCATGACTGACGTTCACTTCGACCACTTGATTAGATGGTGTCTGCCGGCTTCCTCCACTGTAACATTACTCACTTTTCCTTTGTAATTAGTAACTATGTGAGAAGGTATTTTGAGATTATGTAACTATCCCTTTCATCATTAAATTTTCAATTTATTCATTTATGTCAGTATGGATTCATGGTTTCCTGTTTTAGTCAGGGGGTTATAAACTGCTACTGTCGCTATTTATTTTGATGCTCAAATTGCCCCAGATTTGACCAGTGGGAGCCCCTTCCAGCTGGCTTCTGTTTCCTTTTGATATTGGCTCCCCATCATTATTTGAGCACACCCTTACTTTTTGGCACAATGAGATGTCTTAGGTTTCACTTGTGCTTGCCCTACTCCAGCCCTGGAATCAGCCATTTCTCCAAGAAGCCCTGGTTCATTTTAGTGGATGGTAATGTTTAGAGTTCAAGCTCTGCACTCTTTGCTATAGGTGAGTTGCTGCTCTTAGGCTAGCTCAGTGAACTGAGCTAAGGAATATATGACTAGATTGATCAATAGATACGTTTACATCTATGAGGTCTGTCCAGAAAGTATCTAGTCACGTACGGTGAAAAATACAGACGTTTATTGAAGAAGATATAAGATATAAGAAACATCGTACACAGGACAATGACACCTCAGTCCCCTTCAAAGTAGGAACCTTGGGACCTCACACGGTTCTCCCAATGTCATTAGCAATGTCAGCACGATGTTTGCCACAAATTTTGCCATGACATGTTTCATGCTGAGGTCCTGCATCCAAATCTCAGACACAGCAGTTTTGGGAACCCCCAGACCAGCTTCTAGTCCTCTCACTGTCAGTTGCCGATCTCTGTTGATTGCCGCCCGCACATGTTCAACATTCTCAGGTGTTCTGCTTGCTACAGGCCATCCAGAATGTCGATCACTTTCAACAGGTTCTCGGCCGTCTTTGAAGCATTAGTGCCACACTTTTATTTGTGCTGCATTCATAGCATCATCCCTGAAAACCTTCTGAATCATCCGACTAGTTTCCATGGAGGAATGTTCAAGCTTAATGTAAAATTTGATGCAGACCCATTGGTCTACTCGCTCAGTCATTTTGAATGTGACAGACACACAGCACACATGCTCACTCAACGGTGTCTACCACCCCCACTGACTAGTACAGTGAAGGCGTCCTTGTTCACGCATGCGCATTCTGGTCCACTCTCCCTGGCTGCCAGGTTACATCGATGTCGCACAAACCACTCTCACTATATTAACAATGGCTGCACTTTTTCTGGACAGACCTTGTCATATATTTTTGCCATCTATTATTTACCTATCAATCTATCATCACCTGTCTCACTCTCTCTCTCGTATCTATCAATTATCTATCTCTGTCTATGTCATCTATATCTCTATAGAAAACTGCATATTTGCTTGATACTCTGAATTCTAACTCAGGGTTCCTTCCAGTTTTCTCCTTTTTCTTATTTGTAAGTCCCTTCCCCATAGCTTGAAACATGGATCTCATTAGCCTCGATACATGTGCGCACTCGATCGGTCCCCTTGTGTGTAATCCAGCTCCTCCTGCTGCTCCGCTCTCCCACCAGCTGCCCCCTGCACCCTACCTGCGCTCTGACCACTGTGGTGGACCGCCAGGTGGGTGTGCTGTCGACCTGCTCCGGCTCCAGCACCACACCCTTCTTGGGGCCACTGTGGCTTCCCTTGGTCCCTGGAGTAGAAAACGACCTTAGTTGGCCTCACCTAACAGCTTTGGGACAAAACTGTTCTTTAAAAGAGGGGAAGGGAAGAGAAGGAGCGGAGAATCCCATTGAAAATCCCTCTCACTTGTGGTGGGCAGCCGCCCGCTTTCCAGCAGGCCGCGTGTGGCCCTGTCCTTTTGCAGACCTCAGGACATCAGACTGGTGGGGAGCCTTGTTTATGCTCAGCCTTCCTCTCTACTCCCTCTGCTTAACCTCTCTGCCTCAGCCTTCCCAGCCGTACGTACAATGGAGAGAGTAGCACCTGCCTCACACGTTGTTGAGAGGATGCAGTGCTCTAGGCCCGGACCACTGTGGACCTTCTGGGGGGGCCTGGCCCAGGGCCTTGTCACAGCCCCTGCCACCCTGTCACTGCTCCAGCCCACCGGGGACCATTGTGCACACAGGAGTACACTGGGACTTCAGGTTTCTCCTTTCACCCCTGAGGCATTCTTTGACAGCATCTCTAAGATACTCTCAGGCAGGCCTGCTGTGTGCCCATTTCGCATCCTTACTGGGGCTCTTTGAGTCCTGACGGGTTTGGGCCTTGGCTGGAGGGCAGAGGAGGGCCCTTAGCCCAGGGTGGGACTTGGTCCCTGCCACTGCCTGAGGTAGATCTGGGGCTGAGCCAGGGGCGTCCTGGTACCCCCACCTGCCAATGCACTGCAGGCAGGCCTAGACTGCCAGCTCAAGGGGGTCTCCTCAGCTGCCCTGGTAGGTATGGGCTTGTTCTCAAGGCTCAGCCATGCCCTTTGCTGGGCATGAAGATTTCTTTGCCACTATCTCTAAGATGGGGTGCATAGCAGGACAGGATAATGCTCAGTGGCCATGTGCAGGCAGCCCATGATTTTGAGAGGATGAAGGCCTGGTGGCAGCTGTGTCATAGTGGAGGACATCAGGGCGGAGACTGGGGAAGCAAGAGGGCAATGAAGAGAGGCTGAGTGACACCAGGACCTGGGTGGGGCGGGGACAGGAGTCTCTATGGCCACATAGGCTGGCCCTGGGAAACCAGACTTCGGAGTGGACAGCAGCCACGCTGGCTGAGTCCTGATGATTTTTTGGCTTCTGTTCCGATGCACCTCCAGACATTCCTGGTGGGGAGCTCTGGTTACAGACTGGGTATGAGCCTACAAGGACCAGTGCGCGTGGTTCAGATGTGACTCTGGGGTCCCCTGGAAGGACACAGTTCCTGTCATTCCTGAGCGACACCTGGAGGAGATTGCAGTCCCCTCTTCTGTCCCCAGCCTTCTCCTAGTGGGGAGAGGCCTCAGGGCAGAAGCACCCTGGGGTGAGCAGGGCCCTCCCTGGGGACCAGCCCCTACCCTTCCTGTGGTTCCACACCCAGGTTCTGGCTGTGCAGAGGCCTGGAGCTCAAGGCTAATTGTGAATTAGGAGCCCAATTATGCCTGGCAGATTTGGCTCCGCACTGCCTCCTCTTCCCGACAGACATGTATATTAATAGTTGGCACTTATTGAACCAAATATGAATATTCATCTTCATTTATATTTCAAGGCCTTTCCTCCTGGAGGCCCGCAGGGCTGCGACCAGCTCCAGCCCCATCACGGAGATGACAGCTCGCACTCCTGGGCCCTGACTCCTGGCTCGCAGGGCGCCGCGGCGGCCTGGCTCCCAGCTGTCCACAAACACTCATTAGGGGCCGGACCCAGCGAGCTGCGGAGAATGTGTAATCGCGCCCGCGCTGCTAATTAGGGAGCTGATGGGGCATTGAGGGCGAGAGGACGAATTCTTTAAACAGAGGACGGGAAACTTGAAGAGCTGTAATTACTTGGAGCAGAGTTCATTTCAGAACTCGGGAGCCAATGAGTCTGATGACAGCCCTGCTCGGAAGGACGGCGGGTGGCGGGTGGGAGTGGCGGGAGGAGTGAGCGGCGGCCCAGACACCCCAGCTCCAGGCCTCCCCAGTTCCTGGACCGTTTTTATTGTTCAGTGCAACTCAGCTGTGTGGCCGCAGTCTCCCTCCCCCACCCCCACCCCACCCGCTTCAGGGACAGCTTCCTCTACCTCGGAGTCACTTTGGGGTCAGGCCCTGTCTCTCCAGAGTGCTCCTCTGTCATGGTGCTGGGTGCTCCCAGCTCCACCAAGGGTTGTGGCTTGCCATCGACAGCCACCACCACCCAGAACGGTGGGTCACAGTCCCGGCATCTATCTGCCAGCTGATGTCCCTCCTTCCTGGGGTCAACAGAGATGGGAGCTTTAGGCTCCCCAGACACCCAGGCTGGGACTGACAGGACTTACCCCACAGAGGGAGCAAGTTCAGATCGCTTGCTAACAGGACTTCGTCCAGAATCTCCCAGGCATGTCACCTCAGGCCTCAGACCCTTCCAGGAGGCATTGACTTCTGGGTACTTTTCATTCCCGAGCTGCAACTCCAGCTACAAGGCCGCCACCCCACCCCAGGCTCCTGCACACCTCACTGATGGAGGTCGCCTCCACCTCTCTCAGGACAGCCTTGCCACTGTCGGCAGGAGAGAACGCGTCATCCGATGTTGGTCCGCCTGCCCCAGTGCTGGGCCCCACATCAGTCCCTCATATCAGAGCAGCCAGGGCGGGGGGAGGGGATGACAGCCCACTCCTCCACCCTCCCTTTCAGCCTCCCCCTCAACATCCAATGCCATCCAGGTCTCCCAGGACAGCTGTGGGCAGGAAGAGTGCCAGGCCCATGGTCAAGAGTAGACATGGGAGCTTCCAGGTGGACTGTCCTGCCTCTGTTCCCACTGGGCTGAGCTGCGTGCCTGGCCCTTCCTGTCACTGGCAGAGTCCACCCAGCAGGTGGGCACCTCCCCTGCCCCCGCCCAGTGTGCAGGCCTTGTCAGGTCTAAGCCCAGAGTCTGAAAGGACGCACTTCCTCAGTTATCGAGCCGTGGCCCCTCTCCCTCGAGCGAGTCGAGCAGCAGGAGCGCTGGCGGTCTTCCCTGTCAGCCTTTCCTGTTACCCAAGGAGAAGCTTTTGGCTCAGACTGCATTTCTAAGGTCCGCAGTCTCACCCAGAAGTGTCGTCAGTACTTCCTTCTATACCTAGCTGCTGCTTATTGCATGCTCACTCGTCCTGCCGGCAGTGTGCTTGCTGAGCACCTCCTAGCTGCCAGGTGCTCCCTCGGTGCTGCACACGTATTGTCTCCTTCCATCCTCGCAGTAGCCCCAAACGGATAGTATCATAATGTATCATTCCCCATTTTACAGATGAGGAGATGTGGGTTCAGAAAAGCTTGGTGTCTTGTCGGTAAGCAGCAGAGCAGGGATGGACTTGACCTCCGGTCTGTCCGGCCCCAAAGGCTGTGCTCCTCACCTCGCTCCTTGGCTGCTCTTGGAAGGCCAGGCCAGCAGGGGCTCCTGGGGCAGAGACCCAGGCTGGGCCAGGAGAGGAAGGGAAACCCTGCTGTGGGGGCAGAGCGGATTGGGCCAGGCGCCGGCCCCCCAGGGACCTGGGAATAATGTGGGCAGAGTCTTCTCCACTTCTGTGCTGTCCAGCACTGTAGCCACTAACCCCGTGTGGCTAGTTAAATGAACTGAAATTCAATAAAATTACAAATTGGGTTCCTCAGTCGCGCCGGCCCCATTTCTGTGTCAGTGGTCACTGGAATATTAACCTCTGCCATCGCCAATCACCCCACACTGAATGCCAGGGGCTTTCCCAGCTCAGGGTAAGA
>JAPYXV010005057.1:0-10848 GCA_028533065.1 Trachops cirrhosus
CTTCTTGCCTGTAAGGTCTCTTTTGAGAAATCAGCTGACAGTCTGATGGGAACTCCTTTGTAGGTGACTGTCCCCTTATCTCTTGCTGCTTATAGGATTCTCTCCTTCATTTTCACCTTGGCTAATGTAATTATGATGTGCCTTGGTGTGTTCCTCCTTGGGTCCAACTTCTTTGGGACTCTCTGAGCTTCCTGGACTTCCTGGAATTCTATTTCCTTTGCCAGATTGGGGAAGTTTTCCTTCATTATTTTTTTAAATATTTTTCCATTTCTTGCTCTTCTTTTTCTCCTGACACTCCTATGATTTGGATGTTCGAACGTTTAAAGTTGTCCTGGACATTCCTAAGCCTCTCCTCATTTTTTTTGAATTCTTGCTTCTGCATTCTGTTCTGGTTGAATGTTTATTTCTTCCTTCTGGTCCACACTGTTGATTTGAGTCCTGGATTCCTTTCTGTCACTGTTGGTTCCTTCTACATTTTCCTTTATTTCACTTTGCATAGCCTTCACTTTTTCCTCTATTTTGCGACTATACTCAACCAAGTTTGTGAGCATCCTGATTACCAGTGTTTTGAATTGTGCATCTGATAGGTTTGCTGTCTCTTTTTTGCTTAGTTGTATTTTTTCTGGAGCTTTGATCTGTTCTTTCATTTGGGGTTTTTTTTTTTTTTTTTTTGGTCTCTGCACACCTGTTTCATAGGAAGCGGAAGAGCCTTAGATATTTACCAGGACGAGGCAACCCACCTCACTGTGTTGTGCTGTTTGTTGGGGAGGGATCCAAGAGGGATCAGTGCTGCTTGCTTAGCTCTCAACTGGCTTTCAGTTACTTCCCCTGCTACCCACAAGCAAATTTGGCCCTTCTGGTGCTGGTTCCCACATGGGTGGTTTTGCGTATGTTTTAGTTCCTTGTGGGTCTCTCCAACAAACTCTCCTCTGAGTCTGGGAGTTTCTTCCACTTCTGCAACCTCCACAGGATTTTTCAGTCACAGGTTTTGAGACTTTATTTCCCTTCACTGGAACCCTGGGTTGCACAGTCTTCCTCCCTAGTTGTTCCTCCCAGTTTTTCCTCACACAAATGTTGGACTGCCCTTTCCACCAGCCACTGCTAGTCCTTTCCACCCGACTACCCGTCTTCGCCCCTCCTACTGGTCTGTATGAATGTTTCTTCAACTCCTTTGTTGTCAGACTTCTGTACAGTTCGATTTTCTGGCAATTCTGATCATTTTTTGTTTTTAAATTTGTTGTCCTTCTTTTGGTTTTGTGAGGAGGCACAGTGTGTCTACCTACACCTCCATCTAGGCCCGAAGTTGGTTGAAGACATCTTATAAGAGATAAAAGAGCTGGTGAAATTTGTTAGTGATTCTGCCATTTCTCCTCCTAAAATTTTCTACCCTCCTTTCTGCCTTTCCCAATTCTTTCTCAAGTTAGGCCTTCACTTTGAAGTCTTTCCCTATGGCTACGTCTTTTCTCCCAGATGAAGGTCATACCATTATACCTTGCAGAAAGCTTTAGCGATTGTATTTACAACACTCAACTGTTGTCTGTTTCACATGTTTATTTTCTTGCTAAATTGTGAATTCCTGGAAGTTAAGGCTGTGTCTGATTAATCTTTGTAGCTCAAATGACACCCAGATCACTTTATTATATTCCATCATTAGGCAGGGTTTAAATGCTCTTTAAATCAAGCTGAAACTTGTCTCCTTCTGCTCTCTCCCTTTAGTCCTTGTTCTAACATCTGAAGTACTCCAAACTAATTTACTTTTATGCTTGTCTCCAAACATTTGTATCATCTATCAAGTATAGTTCTACACAATCTTTATTTCTCTCGGCTAAACAATTTTAGTGTTGATAGTTTGCTTTCCTGGTTTTTCTTTTTTTCTTCAGTAAGTTTTCTTTCCCTATCCCAGTATTTAGAATCATAGAATTTTAAATATTGAAAGGGACTAGCATTTGCCTAGTCCTGGTCCTTCATCCAACTAATATTTGTTGCTTACATACTGATTGAGCAATTGAAACTGATGAGTTACACAGTTATTTTGAAGCACCATATTTTGAGAATTTCACTAAGAGTAAAGAGGAAGTTTAGATTTAGTAGATTTTTAAAAAGTTCACCTTGCAGTGTTTTAAAATTTTTGTGCTGCTGAGTATCTTAAGAAAAATAAGCAAAATAAAGAAGATGTTTTATGCTAATGCAGTGTATATATAGTACAGAAAGATCTTCACATTTTAATAGCATTACCGTTAAGAATTTGAGTCTAAAGCTAAGCTACTTGGGCTTCAATCCTGGATCTACCACATATAAATGTAAATTACTTCATCTCTGTGTGTCTCAATTTCCATAGGTGTAAAACAAGATTAATAATATGGGATGTCATGAGGTTTAAATGAGTTAGTACTTGAAAAGCACTAAGAATTATGCCTAGCACACAAATGTTCAGGATGTGGTTACTGCTTGCCACTGCCACCACCACCACTATAATTGAGCTGTACAAGCACCTGATGAGATGTGGAATGCACCTTTGGAATTTCTGGTTGAACCATAACTGAATCATCTGTACTTATGATATAAGTTTATTGTCTTAAAAAGAGGCTCTACATACCATACTCTGCACGACAGGACAATTTGCCCAGACTGTAACCACATCTGTGGAATAATGAAATACTTTGTCATGGGGTTTTACTGTAGAAACAATGTAAGAAATGGCAGAAGACTCATTAGCTTTTGAGTCTATTCTTCTGAGACAAACTTGCTAAAAATCCATTTCCTGGCTTTTCAAAAAGAGTAAATTCATTTCTTCATTGAAATTCTGCAAAGAAAATACTGGCAGCTTGTGTTTTGTGGAATATAATGTTTTAAAGTAGATTTAATTTTCATTAGTAAACTGCTTTTAATAATGAATGCATCAGAGTAAATTTTCTTCCTCTATTACAAGGTTGCTATCAAGATCATAGACAAGACCCAGCTAGATGAAGAAAACTTGAAGAAGATTTTCCGAGAAGTTCAAATTATGAAGATGCTTTGCCACCCCCATATCATCAGGCTTTACCAGGTAGGAGTCTAGTGGCTTATTGCATGGCAGCATAAAAACAAAAACCTTTAAAGGTTGATTGGGTGAACATCTGCAACTTTGTTTCTGTGTTCACATGTTCATCCTACTATTTTCCCCACCCTTTTATCCCCCTGCTCAGTACTCATGCCATTCTTAGTGAAAATTACACAAAATGGTTATTCAGAAGATGATGAGAACTTAAGTCAGAATCCTAAAACAGAATGGGAAACTCAAAAGGAACATAGAATTTTAAGAGATTGGAAGCTAGAGATGAATATACATTATTTTTATAACATCTAAACACTAATTTCTGTGATAATGTTATGAATTATGAAGGCAAAGGATAAAGTATGGCTTCCAGTTATCAGCCAGAACCTACCTCTTTTCTACTCTAGTAGGGTCTGGACTTAGTTTTTAGTTTTCCAAGGTAGCATTTGCTTATTTTGATAACCAAGAGATTGAGTCTGTATAATGGAAGAGACTTCTAATTTAGTTTTCTTACCTTCCCAAGAAACATGCATATTCCATGCTATCATCAAAAATGATTCCTTAGCCCTACTGCAGAAGCAGTAAATCTAATTGCTGCAATTTCAAGTCAGATAGGAGGGGAGGATCTTGCCTTATCAGACTGGTGGAAGTGATATTTTGGAAAAAGTGGGGCTTTGGGGTGCTTCTCAAATTGTATTGTGTCGCCAGCCGCAAGCTCTGTCTATGCTTTCTACTAGAACAGCCATCCCCTAGTTCTGCAGGAAAAGGCCACCCACTCTGTTCATTTGCTGCTGTTAGCCTGCAGTAAATTGTTATTAGCCCAGAAGAAATCATGTCATCATATGTGGTTAAGGCTACAGCTTTAGGGTTTTTCTGTGTTATCAGCTACTCACATAGTAAAACTGAACTAGATCAGCAGAGCAGACTTGTTAAAATTAATCAGATTAAATTATGTTGAACCCATACCTACATTGTACCCCAGAAGTAAACTTGTGAAAGCTTTCTGGTATTGCTTGAAGACATATATCTGCAAACTCAGAGGTGTCTGACCTCTGCTTGCTTCCTAACCTGATAGATTGAGTAAACTTCTTGATCTCACTTTTTAAAATAAATCACCTTTAAATAATTGTAGGGCTTCTTAGGCTGATCTTTCTCAAAAAGTTAACTTATAAGTATTAACCCTATAATGGATTTCTGTAAGTTTACCTTTCTTATCCAAGATTTCACTGGTCTGTAAGAATTTCTCTACTTTCAGCCTTGGCTTTGAACAGTGCTCTCTTTTAAGCTTTAATTTTGCTCTCTGGCAGCTAGTATTGTTAATGGGAGAGTGTGAGCTGCCAGGGTGAATGCCAGATTGTCTTCTGAAGTATCAAGTTAGTTTTTGGGTCATTTGCCAAAGCTTCAGTCTCCTTAGGTTTATAGAGTGAGCCAAATATAGATGAGCTCTGGAAAAGTTTAACAATAAAAGAACAGGTGCTGTCACTAAAAAGCCTGGGGTTAAAAGGCATATACAATGTGACATTTTTTCTTTTTTTTTTCTAAGGACCTGCATATATTTAGAGCCCTTCTTTTTTGTTATATATATCAACATATAGAGAGTGCTTACAAACAATACCTATAACAAGCAGTGAGCTACCACCAGTATACATACAGTTTTTAAAAATTAAAGAGAAAAAAGAATGACAGTTATTAGATTAGAAAATTAAATTGATGTGCATTTATACAGTGGAGTATCATGAGACCATTGAAAAAGAAGAAGTAAATCTTTTATAATATAATGCATAATACTGTTTTATGGTACTAATATATAAAGATGTCAAAGGTAAAGTAACTAGGAAATGATTTAACAAAATAATTAATTGTGAAGTATAGTAAAAGGATGGAATGCCTCAATATGATAGCTGCTTGCCACACGTGGCTATTGAGTATTAAAATGTGGCTAGAACAAATGAGGAAATGAATTTTATTTTTGGTAAAGATTTTGTTTATTTCTTTTTAGAGAGAGGTGAAAGGAAGGAGAGAGAGAGGGAGAGAAACATTGACATGCGAGAGATACAGCAATCTGTAGCCTCTCACGTGCCCCCCACCTGGGGACCTGGCCTGCAACCCAGGCATGTGCCCTGACTGGGATTTGAACTGGCCACCTTTTAGTTGTCAGGCTGGCACACAATCCACTGAGCCACACCAGCCAGGGCAGAAACGGATTTGTAATTTTATTTAAATTAATTTGAATGTAAAAATTGTTTACAGTTTTACAGTTTTACAGTTTTACAAACTGTTTACAGTTTTAAAACTACAAGTAGTTTACAGTTTTAAAAACTTTTTGAAATGATTTTTAACATATTGGGGTAAATAAAATATATTAGAATTAATTTCACCTTTTTAAAAAGCATTTTAATATGATCACTAGAAAAGTTAAATCATATGTAAGTCTCATATTTCTATTGGACAGCATTTCTCTAGAATGATATAGAATAAGTTACTAACAGTGTTTCCTCTGGGGAATAAAATGGAGCGGGATGAGAAGAGGAAAGCCTTTGGTCTCTGATTATACAACAGGTATTTAAAATGTTTACAATGAGTGTATATACTCATATATTACTTTAAAAATATTTAATGAAAAAGGTTAAAAGGAAGAAAGGACTTACAACACACTACAATTAATTTAAAAGGTACTTAATATTAGCAAAATATATATAATAATTATATTTATATAATACATGTTTGTGTAATTATAATATATTAAATATATGAATATCTAAAAACTGTATATATGAGGAAAATAGAGACCAAGACAAAATAAGCAATGAGTAGTTTACATTACTTGAAGTGTTGAATATTTATATTATTGTCCCCAGTTTTGATAAATGAGTAGTGGAAAGTTATTTCTACTTTTAAAAAAAGCACAGCCACATGTGATTTCTGTGCAATTTTTGAATGATTACCATTTTTTCCCCTAAGGCTTTTTTTGTTAGGTTTGGTGGGGACCATTTTGAGTTTCAAATGACAAATGTTAAATTTCAACTTTTGAGTTCTTGTCAGCTTCTTTGCTTCTCAGTTTTGTTTAAGAGATTACAGAGGCCTCATGGAACAACAAAAGGACTGTCTCCCTCAAGTAGTAAATATTTCCTACCTCCAAAAACTTGGAGGAATACCTGTTTTTCCTCTTTCTTAATAACATTTATATCTGTCCACTCCCACCAATGTTTTAAGTTTCCTTTAAGCAGTAGTGATTATTAATATTTCAAATGACAAAGGAAGAGTCATTAGTTTCTCTTCCTCTAATGTGATTTGTGTCACTATAACTTTCTTGCCTTTGCACCAGGTTATGGAGACAGAACGGATGATTTATCTGGTGACAGAATATGCTAGTGGAGGGGAAATATTTGGTAAGTACATTTACTGCATTCTTTAATCAGCTATTGAGCACACTGTGGCAAACCTCAAACAGCTGTTTGATGACTTGGTCACTTGAGCAGCTGTCACTTGATGCTGTCCTTGAGTGCTGTCATTTTCTATCAACAGAGTAATTCTAATTATTTTTCACTCACCTATTTCTCCTCACCATCTCTATTTCCTTAACAAAGGTGTTTTCTTTATTTCAGTCAGATGTTGACAGTTGAGATTAAAGATCTCCAGGAACGAACATTCCTTCTGAACATGTAACTGACTATCTTTTCCTATTCCCAGATTCTAACTGGGGTTACTAAGTGTGCCAGAGCTCCCACAGTGTGTGTGTGGGGCGGGACTCAGTTGTGTGAGAAAGCCACTTGGAGCAAGTATTCTCACCTAATTCATTCTTTAAACTTTGTTTAAATATAACACATAATTATATTTCTTACTATGCATGTGTTCAGCAGTTCCCTTGATGATCTTGTAAATTTCATGGTTCTGTCTTCAGTAGCTATTTTTTTCTCTGCCACTTAGCACAGCATCAGAATTAAGCAGGAGAATATGTTACCAGAAAATCTGACTTTTCAAGGTGGTAAAAACTGTCAAAAAAATTTTTTTATAGCAGTAATAAATGGAGCCAAGTAGAGTGAAGGCTAAACTTTGAAATCTATATTGACATCTTTTTATTTTTAATTTTTTCCTTTTGTTAGGTAACTACAAGAAGCATTCTTCTTATATAATTTATATTTATCTAGTTTATTTTTTCTGGTTTTGTTTTGGTTAAATATAGATAGTCAAATATTGGCACTTACTAATTTGAAACATATTTAAAAGCATGAAATCACTTTTAAAGTGCAGTTTTCTTATAAATAATGGATCAGTTGTGGCTATATGGAATTTTTGATGTTAAAATTTCCCCAGACACCTTATAGTTTTGTGTCAGACAATCTTCAGGATAGGTGTGAGTGAGCCCTTTTTGGAGGAGGTATCATCATTTCTTACTAATATTTTATTATTTTTTTTTTAGAGTTTTTAAAAAATTTTTAATTTATTTATCTTTACAGATCAAGGGAAGGAGAAAGGGAGAGAAATATCAATGTGTGGTTGCTTCTCATGTGTCCCCTGCTGGGAACTGACCTGCAACCCAGGCATGTGCCCTGACTGGAAATCGAACCTCGATCCTTTGGTTTGCAGGCCCATGCTCAATCCACTGAGCTACACCAGCCAGGGCTCTTACTAATATTTTAAATTGATTTTGTATATATTTTTTTTGCACAATGTTAATCTTGGGAGAAAAGAAACCATATTATCTTAATGTTCATAATAAAAATAATAATAAAACAACCAAACACAGTATACATCCGATCTGTTTTGATCTTTAGAGAACAGATTATTTTTTTATTGTTGTTCACTTACAGTTGTCCCAATCTTCCCCCGTTGCTCCCTCCTGCCCTGCCCACAGCCTGCTCCCATAGTCAATCCCCACCCCATGGTCCTTTATACATGTTCCTTTGACTTCACCCTTCCCCTTCTATCCCTTGCTATTCCCCTCCCCCAGCCACCCCTCCCCACCCTCACCCCTACCCCTCTGGTTACTGTCACTTTTTAAAAAACTTTTATAACATTTTTTTATTGTTTCTGTCATTCTTTAAAAAGATTTTATTTCTTTATTTTTAGAGAGAGGGGACTCAGAAGGAGAAAGAGAGGGAGAGAAACATCAGTGTGTGGTTGCCTCTTCTGTACCCCTCACTGTGGGCCTGGCCTGTAACCTAGGTGTGTGCCCTTACTGGAAATTGAACTGGTGACCTTTTGGTTCCTAGGCTTGTACTCAATCCACTGAGCCACATGAGTCAGGGCTGTTATTTTGTTCTTTATTTACATGTTCTGGTCAGTTTTGCTCGCTCGCTTGCTTGTTTTGTTGATTAGGTTCTACTTAAGGCGAGATCTTTACTACCTGGCTTATTGCAGTTCCATGCATGCTGGTGCAAAGGGTAGGATTTCCTTCTTTCTTTTTGCTGTGTAGTATTCTGTTGTGTAAATGTACCCCAGTTTTTTTATTCACTCTTTTAATGATGGGCACTTAGGCTGTTTCCAGCACTTGGCTATTGTTAGGTAACACTGCTATGAACATTGGGGTTCATAGGTTCTTTTGAATTGGTGTTTCAGGATTCTTGGGATATAATCCCAGCAGTGGAATCACTTGATCAAAAGACAGTTCCATTTTTAGTATTTTGAGGAAATTCTATACTATTTTCCACAGTGGCTGCACCACTCTGTATTCCCAACAACAGTGCACTAGGGTTCCCTTTTCTCCATAACCTCTCCAGCACTTGTTGTTTGTTGATTTGGTTATGATGGCCATTTTGACTGGTGTGAAGTGGTATCTCATTGTGGTTTTAATTTGCATCTCTCTGATGGCTAGTGATGCTGAGCATTCTTTCATATGTCTCTGGGCCCTCTGTATGTCCTCCTTGGAAAAGTGTCTGTTCAGGTCCTTTGCCCATTTTTCAGTTGGATTGTTTGCCTTCTTGGTGTGGAGTCATGTGAGTTCTTTTATATATTTTGGAGATCAAACCCTTGTCTGAGATATCACGGACAAATACATTTTCCCATACGGTTGGTTCCCTTTTTGTTTTGCTGATGCTTTCTTTAGCTGTGGAGAAGGCTTTTAATTTGATGTAGACCCATTTGTTTATTCTTTTGTTTATATCCCCTGCCCTAGGGGACATACTGGTGAAAATGTGCTGCATGGGATATCTGAAATTGTTCTGCCTACATTCTCCTCTAGGACTTTTATGGTGTCATGACTTTTATCCATCTTGAGTTTATTTTGGTGTATGGTATAAGTTGGTGGTCTAGATTCATTTTTTTGCATGTACCTGTCTAGATCTCCCAGCACCATTTATTGAAGAGGCTCTTTTTACTCCATTTTATGTTCCTGTCCTCTTGTCAAGTATTAACTGATCATATTGACATGGGTTTATTTCTGGGCTCTCTGTTCTGTTCCATTGGTCTATGTGTCTGTTCTTATGCCAATAAAAGACTTTTGATTACAGGGGCCTTGTAATATACTTTGATATCAGGTATTGTGATCCCTCCTACTTTGTTCTTCCTTCTCAGAATTCCTGAGGCCATTTGGGGTCATTTATGGTTTCACATAAATTTTTGAAATATTTGTTCTATATCTGTGAAATATGTCACTAGTACTTTAATAGGGATTGCATTGAATCTATAAATTGCATTGGGTATGATGGACATTTTAATGATGTTAATTCTTACAATCCATGAACATGGTATGTGCTTCCATTTATTTGTGTCTTCCTTAATTTCTTTTTTTGGTATTGTGTAGTTTTTTTTTTCCATTTTTGTATTTATTTATTTTATTAGTACAGAGGTCTTTTATATTTTTTACACTTACTACACCGTAAATTCATAGGGAATGGGTTGCAGCAGCCCAGAGTTCTTTCAGTTGGTTCTCATACAGTGTGCATCTCTGGGTGGAGTAGGCTTCCTTGTTTTTCTGATCATTTTCCTTCACATTTTTCAGAAAGCTATCTCAGCTCTTACAGTGCTTCATATGCTCAATACATACTTTAATTCTCTTGGTAAGAATCTGGCCCTTAATTTGTTTGTTCACAGCAGTGCCCACTGCATGCTGGGTGACACTGTAGACTCCCCCAGTTTTGCTATGGGAACATCTGTGGAACATTCCTTTTTGAACTGTGCCCTTCCATTGATGTCTACAAAGTCAGCTTTCTTGTAGATTAGCATGTAGATGGATGGCCAAAGGAACAACTTCATGTTTTCTAACAGGCCTAGACAACATACAGTAGGTGCCTGTCTTCTTTCCCTTTGTGTTAGTGATTTTGGGAAATTACTAGAAGATGGTGGTCCTACACAAAAGGAAGCCCTTTACCCATTTTTAAATAGCATTGTGGTATTTTTCTTTTTTTTTTTTTTGTTCTTCAATCCTCACTTGAGGATATGTTTATTGATTTTATCTTTTTTTCTGCAAATTTTCTTTTTTTTTAATTTTACTTTAGTTTATTCAGTACAGTTTCTATCCTTTATTCCCATTCCAGCCCACCCACCCATCCCTCCTCCCCTCCCTCCCATTTCCAACCCCCCTAGTTGTGTCCATGTGTCCTCTCTATTTGTTCCTGTAAACCCTTCCCTTCTCCCCTCAAATTCCCTCCCCTCTGGTCACTGACAACCTGTCCTCTATTTCAGTGTCTTTTGTTATATTTTACTTGTTTCTTTGTTTTGTTGTTTAGGTTCCTGTTAAAGGCGAGATCTTATGGTATTTGTCTTTCACTGCCTGGCTTATTTCGCTGAGCATAATGCTTTCCAGCTCCATCCATGCTGTTGCAAAGGGTATGAGCTCCTTCTTTCTTTCAGCTGCGTAGTATTCCATTAAGTAA
>JAPYXV010005058.1:0-10846 GCA_028533065.1 Trachops cirrhosus
ATCATCACCAAGTCCTTATTTTATGAAATGTTAAAGAGACTTATCTAAGAATAAGAAGATAAAAAACATGTATAGTAAAATGACAGCAAACTCACAATTATTAACAACTGCACCTAAAACAAAAACAAGAAGAAACTAAGCAAACAACTAGAACAGGAACAGAACCACAGAAATGGAGATCACATGGAGGGTTAGCAACAGGGGAGTGGAGGGAGGAGAGAGGGGGGAAAGGTATGAAGAATAAGTAGCAATGAAGGTAGATAGAAAATAGGGGGAAGGCAAGAATAGTATGAGAAATGTAGAAGCTAAAGAACTTATTACACATGGACATGAACTAAAGGGAGGGAATGTGGGTGGGAGAGGGTGTTCAGGGTGGAGGGGAATGAAGGGGGGGTAATGGGAAAACTAATGGCATAATCAATAAAATACATTAAAAAATAAAATAAAATAAATTAAAAATAAATTTAAAAATTAAAAAGGAAATTATTCACTTTGATGAAGTCAAACTATTTTATCCATTTTTTAAAATTGTGTTTTATTGCTGAATTACAGTTCATGTAACTGTGCAAACTGGGTCTCAGCCCCTTGGCACCTTGGATCTACATGACTCAACAGTTAGTGTCGAAGGAAATGAGTTTTTATTAACAGGGTTCCAATCTGGGGTACTGAGGCACTCCAGCTCTCATCCCTTCATTGGAGAAGGCAGTGAGGAGACCAAAGGCACGTTACATAGCATGCCAGCAGAGAAGGAGACACTGTTTAACAGACTCAGAATTCCAGTGGTCCCTGCTTGTCCAGTTAGAGTCTCAAGGATTGAAATATGGGAGAAGTAACTGCACTAGCCCCATGTCCTGACTCCCATTCAAGGCCAGGCATTTTTCTAAAAGGGCAGGCAAAGGGATGGCAGAGAAGGGATGCTGGAGAAGCAGAGTGAGCAGGAAGTACCTTCTCCACAGTGCAGTTGTGGTAGTGTTCCGGGGCCAAGGCCAGGATGCCATCTAAGTGCATGAAGATGGCTCCCTTGCTCTCTAGAATAATTTTGCTGTAGCTTAAACAGATAGTATTACACACCATCACCCATTTCCTTTGCTCATGTTCCTGTACGAGGAGAAAATCTGGCTCCTTCTCACCTTACCCTCCTTGCCTGATGGGGAAATGGAGGTTCAGCGAGGAAAAGGTGGCCCAGAGGGTGTGGGAGGGACGATGGGGCAGTGGAATGGTGATCAGTTGGGAGAAGAGGGCATGCAGGGGCTGATACCAGGGCCTAAACTGTGGACATGAGGGAGCAAGAGAAAGGGAGAGTCAGGGAAATCTTTCCCACATGTTGGTCAGAGGGAAAGAGAAGCCCTTATAGGTGTGTCACAAAGCCTCAGAGAACTGGGAGGCTGGGGTGATGGGCATGCCTTGGAGGGCTATGTGGGAGGTGGGCAGAGACCTCTGGGGATGGTATCGCCTTCATCAGTTTCAGGATGGGCAATGAGTCCCTGTCAGTGACAACAGCACTATATAGTTCCAGTTGTCTCAGGACTACTTTCAGATGCTGGCAGGTTGGGAAACTAGCCTGACTCTTTCATCCCAGACTGCTTTTTGTTATTTTTGTAAGGCTGGGGGTAAATGGGTGAAGGTCTGTCTTCTGGAGCTGCTTCTAGCTGGGAAGGGTCCTAGAGCTGTCCCTAAGCCACATCTATGAGCTGTGCTTGTGCTTGCTCTGGTTGATGATGTTGCAGGACAAGTACTGCCCCAATTTGTTCACTTCTCCAGCCGGGAAGCTATAAACTTTACAAGCAGGTTAAAGATACATGGTCTGAGCATAAGGAGCAGGAGTATTAAGAGGAGGGGTCCCAGGAAAGGCAGTAGCCAGGTCTCTATTTTGCTTCTAAGTTCAGTTTGTTCATTAGATTCCACATATGAGTGAAATCGTATGGCATTTGTCTTTTTCTGGCTTATTTCACTTAGCATAATATTCCCCAGATCCATCCATACTGTCGCAAAGGGTAAACTTTTCTCTTTTTTATACAGGTGAGTAGAATTTCATTGTGTAAATGTCCCATGACTTTTTTATCCACTCATCTAGTTGGGCTACGCCCATATCTTGGTGATTGTAAATAACACTGCAACGAGCATAGGGGTGCTTATGTTCTTTTGAATGAGTGTTTTTGGTTCCTTTAGTTGTATTATCAGAAGTGGGATTACTGGGTCCAAAGGCAGATCCATTTTTAATATTTTGAGGCATCTCCATACTGCTTTCCGCAGTAGCTGCACCAGTCTGCATTCCCACCAACAGTGCCAAAGGGTTCCCCTTTCTCCACATCCTCTCCAACATTTGTTGTTCATTGATTTATTTATGATGGCCATTCTGACAGGTATGAGATAGTATCTCACTGTGGTTTTAATTTACATTCCTCTGATTATTAGTGACATTGAGCATCCTTTCATATGTCTATTGGCCATCTGTATGTCCTCTTTGGAGAAATGTCTATTCAGGTCCTTTGCCCATTTTTTTAAAAAATATTTTTATTTATTTTTAGAGGGTAAGGGACAGAGAAAGAGAGGGAAAGAAACATCAATGTGTGGTTGCCTCTCATGTGCCCCCTACGGGGGACCTGGCCCACACCCCAGGCATGTGCCCTGACTAGGAAACGAACTGGCGACCCTTTGCTTTGCAGGCCAGCACCCAATCCACTGAGCCACACCAGCCAGGGCCCTTTGCCCATTTTTTAATTGGATTGTTTGTTCATTTTTGTAAGTTCTTTATCAATTTTGGATGTTAACCTCTTATCAGATGTATTGGCAAACATGTTCTCCCATTCTGTGGGTTGTCTTTTTATTTTGTTGATGTTTTCCCAAGAAAATTTTACCCTTGGTAAACCTGCTGGCCATGTGCTGCCAGGCCCCAGTGGACAACATCTGCTCTCTGTCATCCCAGGCTGCCTACAGCCTCTACTGTATCCTCTCAGGGAAAGAGTGTATGGGGAAGCTTCTCATCACCCCCACTGCATCCTCCCACTTGGGCCAGCTATCCCCTACAATCTGTCCCAGAAGACTGAGGCCCAAGAAGTTAATTGAGCACCTCATTTCCATTTGGGAATCTGTCCCCAAACATCTACAGTTAATCTCTTGGGTCAAAGTACCCACATACGTAGTAGTTCTTTTGAATTAATTTCTCCTCCTGTGGAGCCCCACACCGTTACCCAATTCTACCTCTGCTCTGAGACAGGCAGCACAGGGGCTCCTCTGAGCTCAGCTCCCCCCATTCCTGTGCTCAATGTCCATTCCTCTACTCCCAGCCCCACAGGACACATAATAGCCCCCAGCTGACTTAGGACAGTAGGAGTTTGGCCTACAAGGTGGGAAAGTGCGGAGCCTATGATGCTTTCTCAGTGTCTAAGGGGTGTGGTTGGGTGTTTTTGTTTCAGAGATGGAAAAGCAAAAACAGGGCTTGCAGCAAGAAGAGAGCAAGAGTGAATGGAACTTGTTCTATAGAAACACCATTGGAATTGGCACTGTGAGGGGGCAGGACCAGAGACAAAGTGGGGAGAGCCCGAGGCTCTCATTGACCTGATATTAGAGACTCCTGGGTGGGGCTCTTCGATCCCATCTTGTTTCCCATTTGATTACTAGATGGGAACTTTTCCTTTTGGGAAAATTTTCCTACCACATGCTATCATTTGTTCTCCTTGGGCATTACTGACCCATCTCCCCAGAAGCCTTTGCTTCATGCTAATGATGCTTTGTGAGCAATATGTAGACACCACCTGTGCCTCAAAGAGATGTCACTGAGCCCCTGAGCCCCAGCCCACCTCTCCCTGTGCACTGCCTCTGCAGCCACTGACTTCTGAGCCCCATACTGCATCTGAGGTTGGTGTTATCTCCCTTCCATCCCCAAAGACTCTGTGCCAGTGAAAGAGTCCTCTGGATCTAGGCAGACAGCACAAGTCTAAGACAAAAGCACACCATCTTCCCAAGAGAAGCCCTCCCTAACCAGGAAGAATGGCACAGGCTGTCTCAGACAGGGGACCCCTGTGTCCAGCCTGATCCCACCCTGTTGCAGGCATTTGCACAGTTCTTCACCCAGCCCCAGCTCCCTAACCTGGCGGTGACAACTGTGGAGGAAGTGAGCAGCAGCACGGCCCAGTTGTCTCTGGATTCAGCCCAGTTGATGAGCGCTGTCATCCAAGAGAGAGGCACAGACATGGGGAAGGTAGCGTGATGCTGCAGCAAGAGCTCCGCCCTGAAAGTCAGGAGCCCTGGGCTCCTCCCCTGGCTCTGTCTCCAAGCAGGTGGAGGGCCTTGGCCAAGTCCCTCTCCTCAGCTGGCTTTAATTCATTGACCTCTAAAATCTAGGCTTGAGCTAAAATTTCTCTGTGGTTACAGGGAGCCCTAACATTGTAATTCTGAGCCAATAACTGCAGTGTCTCCCATCTGGGTGGCTGATTTCTCAGTTAATGACAACCGCGTGGAGGAGTGTAGGCATTGTTGGGGGATTCACCTGATTCCCTGGGGTGTCGGGGGCCTAGACCTCTGAGAAAGGTAAGGCTGTAGACTGCAAACAAGATCACAGGATATCTGATCTTTGCATAAATTTTCTTTTAGGCTAACATATAAAAATGAGAACATTTAGCATTTAAAAATCTACATTTCCTACTTCACTGAAAAAAGAACCTTCAAAGTGGGGTCACGTAGGGCAGCTCTCTCGAGTGGTCACCATTCCACTTATATGTAACTTGCCTGGCCTAGGTACCAGAAGTAGAAGGATACTGTGAGGGTGTCCTTGAGGAATTACAATGCAGTGGGCTTCCCAGAGGTCCATATACTAGAGATCAGAGGGCCAGGTGAGAGCCCTGTGGTCCTTTCACGTCCAGTATCACTGTGTCTGCAGTTTCATGAGTGGATGTTGATCTCAGCTGGGAGGGAAAGCCCTAAGATGTCACTAGAGCTTTTGCCTTCCCTCTGGAGGGTCTTGTGTCTCCTGAGAAACCTGGGAGCTCCTGTCTGGAGTTCATGGCTGTGGGCAGACATTGGCTACAGTGGGCCTTGGCATTAGCTTCTGGAATTTTTTTTTGTGGCCCCTGCTGGTCTGGCCTCTGGCACCCCAGAACTCTGCCTTGAGAAGAGTCACTGGCAGGATTGCAACTCAGCCCCCTTGAGCTTGAGGAGTTGGTAGACAGGGAGGAGGAGGGAAGGAAGTAAAGAGGAACAACTGAGGTTCTTCTGGCTCTACCCTGTAGGTTGAGGAGATTGTGGAGGGTATCCTGGAACGGCTCAAATCCCAGCTGGAGCCAAGCACAAAGGAGGAGACCCTTCGGGTCATGTGCTTGCTTGTAGGTAACCACGTCCACACCATGGTGCCCCGGCTGTTCAACGGGCTCCTCCCTTGGGATAGGTACCTCTCCCATGGCCCAGGAGCACATCCTCTGTCCGAGGTAACCCTCCCCTGCTCCACCTAAAGCCCATGACAAAAAATCTCTGCATAAGCATGCTTTCTCCTGATACCAGCCAAACTTCATGTTCTCTGACCAAGTCCTTTTGGTTCCCCCTCCCTCTGGCACCTGAGAACTGGCCTTTCATAGGCCTGAGCCCAGACTAGTCCTAGGAACATGGTCTCTGGGTCCTGCAGAATCATTCTGGCCCTGTGGAAGGTGTTTGGCACCCAGTGAGAGACCACCATCAACATTCTGTAGCTGCTCACAGGCAATCTAGACCAGTACTGCACAGGGGAAACAAGAGAGATGGCCCCCCAGCGTGTGTTGGTCAGCACAAGGGAGGGGAGTTCAAGGAAACACTGGGACTTGGGAGCAGATCCAAAGATCAAAGGGCAACTGCAGGGTGGGGGCAGGTGTCAGGGAGGAGTGAAGAGGAGAGGGTTAACACTGGTCTCCCTAATACTGCACAGCCGTGGATGTCCAGGAACTGCATGATGTAGAAAGGGAGGAGATCAGTCCCGTTTCATGGACAGGGAAACTGAAGTTCAGAGTTAATCAGCCTTCCTGTCTCTTGGTTTGGGGGCAGGTGCTCATTTTCCTGAAGCCTGGCTGGGGGGATGGGGGGTGGTGGAGGAGGAGGTTTAGTTACCTGAAATTGTGTTGGACAAGTATGCCCCAAATCATTTTCTGTTGAAAATTTAGAGTTGCTTCCCTTTTTGTTTGTATGTTTGGGAATGAAAAGAGAGCAGATTACATGTGCATGGCTCCTCCTTTTCCCAGGGATGATCTGTGGGGTTTCAGTCTTTGGGCTCCCTGTGGGCAGTAAGAAGTGGGGGCAGGGCTGGACTCAGTGTGTGGGATCATAGGATTATTTAGTCTGCATCAGGCCTAGTCAGTTCTGCTTCCCTCCTTCCCATGTGTCTTCCCCCAGCTGGCCTGTGCCTTGTATGAGATGCTGTCTGGGTCCCTGTGCCAGGACTCCATTCATGAACTCTCCCCACAGCGCTTGCTGGCTGTGCTGTGTCATCTCCACTGGGTGACTGACAAATATCCTTCCCTGGAGGTTGTCTACACAGAGAACCAGAGCCCAGGGAAGAAGAAGGTCTTTAACCCAGCTGGGTAAGCCTAACCCCATGTGATGGAGGAATGGGACTAGCCACCTCCAGAGGGCCCTGGGCAACTGGATGCTGATCCCCTAGGGATGCTGAGAAAGAGATGCTGCAGCTTCCACACCGATATTCTACCTACTTATTGGTGTGGGTGCTGCAGCATCACACACTGGAATGTTCTCACATATTTTCAAGTTTCTCTTTCCTCCTTTTCTCTCATGTGCTGTTCTCCTGATTCACTCAGCACTTCACATCTATGTTCATAACTCTGCATGTGAATTTTCAATTAGATGGTGAATGACAGGGCAAGAAACCCCTGTGTCATTCTCTCCATGCAGTTGTGGCCATTCGAATCTGGGTGACCTCTGGCTGAGCTTTGTCACTAGCTGTGCCATCTTGTGCAAGTCACTATTGCAGTTTTCTGCAGTAAAGTTGGGATTGGGCTCCTAAATAAGTGGTTATCATACCTCTTTCTAAAACCTCAGGGTATTGGATTTAAGTGCAACCTTACATAAAAAATAAAACAAGTCAGCAGAGACATTCTGATTGGGTGGCTGTGGAGATGAAAGCATACCCTAACCATTCTATGCCATGGAGAGCAGAATGCAAACACCGTGGCTCTCCAACACCTCTGTAGCCTCTTCTGTAAGACTGTGTTGCATGAGCACTGAGGTTGAAGGGCTGAGTGGGCGAGCGATTGGAGATGGGTTTCAGAGAGCTGTGGATTTTCAGAGCTGGGAAGCAGTTCCCACCTACCTAACAGATTGGGGAACTGTCTCCTGGCTTGCCAGCATAAGGATGCAAACTAGGGCATAACACCTTATCCATCAGTCTGTCCCTTTCTTTACACAAACCCTGTGACGACTGGCCTTCAGTTGTGCCTTGGAGGTGGTGAAGTTGCTGTTGACAGCTGCATGCAATAGAGTGTTGGTCTATGCAGAGCAACATAAGTGTTGGAAACTTCTATCCTGCCCTGAATTTTACTACTTAGGGATTATGGAACTGACAAGGTGGGGACCATTTTCCCAGCAAGCCTCACACCACTCTTGCCCCCTACCTCCATTTTTCCAGGGCCCAGCACTGAAATACAGCAGACTTTAACCTTCTCTTCCTCATCCCTGGACCTCAGCACTCACATTTCCCCTGTTCTGTGCACACTGTACCTTTGTCCCCTCTCCACGCCCCCATTGCTGCCCACCCCCTATCCAGCAACTCTTAAGTTCCCCTCTCCCACCCCAGGGGCATTGTAAAGAACTGTGAGCCAGCCATTGAACCAAATTCTGAACCTCGTCGAGAACCTCCTCTGTAGCCTGAATAATCGTGAGAAGATCCTGGCCAGGAGCTTCTATGCAGAGGTGGAAGCCTGGGGAGAGGACAACAGCCCTTGCCTTTCATTTCCTGCAGCTGAGGAACATTTAACAGAAATGTTGAATAACTTGCCCCAGAAAGTACAAAGAATGGAACTGAGCCATGTAAAGTGGGGTTTCCTTGCCTGCCATTCCAGGAGCCTGGTTAAAACAGACAGAAGGCGGCCTGGGGAGGGGATCAGCAGCTCTAGTCCCCCCAGAGTGATCCTTGCATCCCAGTGTCTGGCCCGAAATGCAGACTTTATGAGTATCATCTTCCATGGCCTTAGTCTCTACCCCATGTGTACAGATCTGACACTGCTCTCAACTGGTCACCACCTTGCCTGCCTGTGGGGCCTGAGGGAGGGCTGAGGGGAATTGGGGTACCCATGACTTTTTCTCTCCTGGCTCCCACAGCTCCTTTGGCACTGATCAGTGGCTGAAACTCTGGGGCAAGACTGTCTGAGCAATCTAACCAGCTGGTTCAAGGAGCCCGACCTCATCATCAAGGAAATCAGGCTCCATGGGATCAGTAACTTGGCACTGCACCCAGGAGAAGTAAGAATGCGGGGACCCGATGGGAATCAAGTGTCCATCTCTGAACCACTTAATGTACCTTCCTTGGGTGTCTTAGTTACCAGAGGCTTAGTTTATTCCCCACCCCTCATTCTAGGGAAGTACAACATCCAGTCTGTAGACTTACACAGCCTGGCCGTCAGGCCTCCCACACACCCTGAGCACCAGCTCCCCACATTCTCAGCACATCCAGCCCCTCGATTCCCTGTGTCTGATTCTCTTAGGCACCATCTCTTTTCTCAGATAAGTCCCTGTCCCTAAAGTGTGGCATGATCCCCAAGTAGTAAGTGATGCAATGCCTTCTTCCAAATAGAGTCTTTGATGAGCCTGGTTCCCTTCTTGAAAGACCTCCTGAAGGATGACTGGCGAGTGAGAGTTCAGGTGGTAAAGGCACTACAGATACTCATCTATCATGAATAGAAAGGACACCAAGCTGGTCTTTGGTAGCATTGCCAAGTAACTGTGTCCACTTATCAATGATGTGTGGGCCTAAATCCCTGGGAGTAGTTGGGAACAGTATGGGCTGGACCTGCAGATGGTCTGTTGAAGCTGAATTAAATATTCTGGGGCAGGGCTACAGGACTGTGGTGGAAGGCTGAAATTACTAAGGGGCAGAAAAAAAGAGATGTGACTACTTGAAGCAGTGCATTGGACAGGCCCCAAATTCATCCCCTATTACACACAGATGTGCCCAGCACACACTCATCTACTCCTCTCTTGTCACTAGTTCCCTGAGGGAGCCACTGAAGGAAAAAAAGTGATACTGATATGAAATTGGTTCTGATTCCCAGGATCTTCTCCTGCAGACTTGGAGAGTCTGGGGAGAGCTCATGACTTCTGACCAAACAACACAGGGACCCTGGAAGGCCAGGAGCCTGGTCACAAGAACCCAAAGGCTCAGAAACCTGAACTTCCCAAACCAGTACCTATTCTCTCCACAACGTGTCCTCCTTATAGAACATGGAATTTTTGAGGTGATGGGACTTGACATCAGAGATGCATGCTCACAGTGCTCCTGTTCCAGCATCTATAACTTTTTAGTTTTTGAACCTTGGATTTGAATTATATTTATGTCACTCTCCCCATCTCTAAGAGTCTGGACACTCACTTCATGATGGCAGGGTCAACATCTGATCCATCTTAGTCACAAGGATGTGAATACTGGGGTATCACATACCCTAGGACTAGAATCCATGTTAATGGTAGGCACCCAGCTAGCTCAGTCAGTGGAGCATGAGACTCTAATAAAACACTTGTTAATGGTAAATATATCTCAATAGAAACCCAGCCCATCTTGCTTACAGACTACAAACTTTGTGCAGAAATCCACCATTCTACAGGGGTATATTGGATTTGCAGATCATGGGCCTATTGGACCCTGCCCCCAAATTGGACAGGGATGTGCTCCATGGGATAGATTCTTCCTGACATCTCAGTCACATGGGAAAACACCTTACTCCGCTCGCTTTCCCCTTAGGGGACAGGGACACTTAACTCAAAAGGGGCAACCCATTGATCCCCATAATAGCATTGTTAGGAGTTCTCTCTGTGGCTAGGGCCACAGCAGGTGGCACCTCACTAGGTATTCATCACCAGTTATCTCTAGAAACAGCAGAGACACTGACCAAGATGGGGGAAACCCTAGCTCACTCCAGGAACAGTTAGACACCCTGGTAGGGGTAGCCCTTCAAAACTGAAGAGCCCTAGACCTACTCACAGCATCAGGAGTGGGGACACATCTGTATCTCAAACAAGAGTACTGCTTCTCAATGTTAACAAATCAGGCCAGGTCCACCAAAACATTCAGGGTATACTGGAGTCTGCATCTAAAATAAAAAATCTGAGCTCCTCAATAAATCCTAGCTTCTGGCTCTCGGACAGCTAGGGGGGTGGGGGTTAGAGGGTGGAGGGGTTGAGCAAAAAGGAAAAAGGACTCATGGACATGGACAACAGTGTGGTGATTGTGGGGGGTTGAGGGGTAAAGGTGACTAAATGGTAATGGAAAAAATACAATTAAAATAAATTAATTTAAAAAGTAGGGGGTTCTATTCTGTTTCCCTTCTTACATCCCCCCTTAGCCATGGCTTCCACTCATCCTGGTCATCATCATCATCCTAACTGACATCATCAGAATATGAATGCTTAGTTTGTACCAGCCTTACTCGTGTTATTCCACTGATCCTCACCCTAACGCTTTGAGGGACACCATGTTACAAAGAGGGAAAACTTGTTTCCCAAATCTAGACACCCAGCCCAGATCGGAGTTCTAAATCTACATGGCTACTGGATGTCTCCACCTGGCACCCCCAAACCCTCCTCGTCAAAAACTGAATGCATCGTCTTCCTCCCCCCTTTGTCCTGGGTTCCCAGTCTCAGTGAAGGATACTCTTCT
>JAPYXV010005059.1:0-10845 GCA_028533065.1 Trachops cirrhosus
GGTGTCAAGAAAAACAGAAACATAAAATGCCTGATTTATCCTGGAGATGGGGTTGAGTGAGCTTATAAAATTATTTTCCTAGAGATATGACTCTTAATTCAATAGAGTTTCCAGCTTTGGACAGGAAATCAGCCTGGAGGAGGACCTGAGGGCCCAAACCCTGGGCTGCTGTCTGGGAAGTGATTAATTTGAAACAGAGTTTGACTTGTTGATGGTGATGGCGACTGAAGGTGGCCCTGGGCACTGCTCTGGTCTGAGCTCAATGCAGCAGTTGCCGAGAACTGCTTGGTGACACGGGGAAAGCAGAGGGCAGGTGGCCTCCGCTCAGCCAGGTCCAGCCACACAAAAGAAACCAGCACCCCAGGCAGGGCAGGCAGGGCAGGCAGGGGACCCTCTCCTGTCCTTTCTGGGCCAACAGCCCTCAGGTCCCTGGGTCAGAGTCTTCTCACACACATGCCTTTCTGCCACCATCAGGGGAGCAGCTCCCTGCAAATTCCACAGGGGCCATGACAGCTGCTGTTCTTTGTGGGCCTTCATGGCATCAGCGAGCAAGACAGACACTTTTGGGCCCGACATCTGTCACTGTGCCCGTAATTCCCGCTTCCTGTACATGCTCACCTGGCTCAGAACTCATAAAATAGACATACTCTGCAGAGCAGTTTTATTTGGTTTTCTCAACAGAGTGCACACTGATGCTTAGTTTTCACAATTTCATCATTGGATGGCGAAACCCATGCCTTGCAGAACTGCTGTCTGATTTGCTGGTGTTTCCTGATAGGGAGCATTCCCTGGGGAGAAGCAGCACTCCTCTGTGGCAGCCAGTCTGCCTCTCCTCATTCCAACGCACCCACTTTCCTGATCCCAGGGAGACTGTCCAGACACCCGACATCCCTCTCCCCCTGAAACTGTCCCCAGAACCTCAAAGGGGACAGGGAGGGGACATGCTGTCCAGGAAGAGGCAGTGGGCAGGTGGTCAGCTAGTGGGGTGCTGCAGGAAGGGCCGCCCCACACTGCCTGATCACCTCACAGGCCTGTAGCCACCACCAACGACATCTGAGTTGGCCTTGCTTCCAACAGGTGCAATTCCTGGTCCTTAGTTGAGAAATGAACAAGAACTCCAAGAGCTAAGGTCACCAGGGCCATCACAACCCCAGGACAGGAGTCCCCTGTCCCTGCTGGAAGCAACACCAGGTGGGTGAACATGAGATGAGGTGTCAGGAACACTGTGGATCAGCTGTCCACCAGAACCCAAGGGATGTCCTGTGGGGTGCGGGGCATGGGAGGCAAATCCTAGTGCGATCCTGGCCTGCAGTCAGGACCCTCTCCCTCCATGAAGCGGCTCACAAAGCAGCTACTGCATTTCTGAACCAAAAATTGACACACTGGTTTTGACAAAAAAAAATCATTCATGAATTTATCTATTTGCAATGTTCTAAAAGGTTCAAGAAATCATATATATTTATGTTAAAATTAGTTTTATTACAAAAATAAAATTTTATAAAATCAGAAAAGAGCCCTTGACTCCCAAACTCATTCAACATGTGTGTGTGTTGTCCGCTCCTCTGCGGCACTCAGAGGACCTGTGTCCCAAGGACGAGACCTTCCCAGGTTACCTTTCAGGTGCTGAGAGCGGCTGGGAGGCAGCCAGGTGAACCAGAACATTTTATTTCAGAAGATACCAAGAGCCATGACAAAAACAGACTATGTGGCGTGACTAGGGAGTGACATGGGCTATATTGGTTTTCTATTGCTGCCCTCACAAATGACCTCAAACAGAGTGGGTCGTCTGTTCCACATACCTGCTAAGGGAGATAACATGCTTAGGTGCTGTGTTATTTGGCTCCATCATAGCTAAGGTGAACCAACAGTAAGTTTACTGCCTGTTAAAGATCCTTAAGCAGATAATGACAAATAATTTGTTGTGCCTTAAAATAGCTTATGCAGAAGGCTATAATGAGTGCTAAATCTGTACAACAATTAGATTGTACAAGGTCTTGAATGCTATACTAGAGAATTTGGGCTTCTAGATACAATGAGGAGCCTGAAGGATTCTTGAAAAGAACAATAATATGATCTCATCTATAGTATAATTATATAGCTAGGTTATTTGTTACACAACTTTGTTGTCAACATGAAGGATACATTAGAAAGATAAGGGCTGAGGTGCAAAATTAGTTAGGAGCAACAAGCATGAGCACATAATGGATACTGATGTGTTTCACACCTGAAAGCATAGCGGAATTCTAAAGGCTTCCAGATTAAACCCCCTTAATTTCCCATAAAGGGCAAAGAATGTTGCTAATTTGTATTAAGAAATTATATACTCTCAAAACTTTGTGTCTTAATTACACGAGGAAACTATCATGGCTGCTGTGAACTGGCAGGAGCCATGTGTTGAGTGGGGTAGGCAAGAAGGGTGCCGCTCGCCATGACACAAGTAGCACATGAGAAGGGTTGAAGGTTTGGAGGCTGAGGGAAAGAAAGGCAAGATGTACCATTAGCTAGGGGCTGTGTGAGTGTTTTTGATGAACCAGGGACCCAAAGACAAAGAGCAGGCTGACTTCCCCTTTAGTATCTTTTCAAAGAGCTAGTGAGCTTCTGGTCATGATAGTGGCATAAGTAAATGCAGCACTCACATACTCCCACAACGACCACATCAAAATTACAACTAAACTACAGAACAATCATCATTCAGAACCACCTAAAATCTAGCTGAATAGCAGTCCTACAACTAAGGCCATAAAGAAGCCATCGTGACTGGCAGGAGAAATGGAGACACTGAAGGGGCTGGCACAGCAGACAGAAATCCTGAGGGATAGCTCGGCTGCAGAGGTCCCCCTGAGAGGCAAGGCGTCCCAGCCCCACACCACACCACCCAGCTCAGGGTTCCAGCACCAGGAAGAGAAGTCCCCACAACTTTTGGCTGTAATAACCTGTGGGGATTGTGGCTGAGTGAGACGGAGGGCTTCTGGAGTCCCAGGCATTCTTCTGAAAGGGCCTGCATGGACCTAGTTGGACTCATTCCCTCTGAGCTCCAGCACTGGGTCAGGAGCTTGAAAAACACCGGGGATATACAAAAAAAAAAAAAAAAAAAAAAAAGCGGAATTTTCTGGCATTGGGGCAAAAGCTGGAGGGGTGGCTTTCTCCACACAGAAGTGCTGGCAGAGGCCACTGTTCCTTTTCTGGGCCCTCCTCCACACAGCCAGCAGGCAGGGGCCATGTCTGAGTCTCCATCAACCTGGCTATTACTGTTTGCCCCACCCAACTTGCAGGCCCACCCAAAGTGTTTCCAGGGGCTTTTCCATTACAAATGGCCTGTCTTGGCTCATGCTTCAGACTTTCCTAAAATATCTCAAACAAGAAGCATCTGGCCTTGTCAGGCCCTGTACCACTTGCTAAGTGGCCCCATGCCCAGCGCTAGAAGCAGCTGGCCTTGGTTCATAGCTTGGCCTCATCTGGGAACCTCCAAAATCAACCAAAAGTAGCAGCCATCTGCAGATCACTTTATAGCTCATGCCAGTTGGCCCTGGGCAGAACAGAGGAGGTGGCTGACCTTGGCCTGCATCTTCCAGGAGGCCCCAGAGCCAGTGTACACAACAGAAAGTTTCAGACTACATCAAAGTACCACGCAGTCACCTCCACAGTGACAGTCAAGGAGTAGACTCAGAGGGCACCAGAGCCCTGCTGAAGTAATTCCTGCTCTGTTGGTTGGGACCTACACAGCTGACCTTCCACAGTGTTTGCAGTGAGACCTTGCAGTTGATCAGCCAGGGGGTAAACCACTCCCACTGACACACCAACAGCAATCCAGGATCAACTACAGCAGGAGGGTGTATACAGGCCAGCTTTATTGATATCCTACTACACTATGAATCCAATCTAAATCTCTAAAAGTCCCTATGTGATGGTTATTTCCCTTGCACCTACTTGCTCCCTATCCTCCATTCCCCAACCTCCTTATTGTTACTCAAATATCCCAAGCTCTTTATTGCCAATTGCCTTTGCACTTGCTCTCTCTTCGGCCTACAGTAGGGTACTCTTCCTTAAAATTTTTCAGTGTGACCAGCTCCTTCTTATTCTCAGGCCTCAGCTCAAATACCCTGTCTTCATAGAGACGCCCTCGAGCCATCTCACCTACACACCAGTCATCAGCATGTGGCCCTACTTATTTTCCTTCCAAGCACTTACTACAATTATCATTAATATTATGAGTATCTTTTTATCACTTTTCCGTCTGTCTCTCCACTAGAATGTTCCCTCCACACGCACAGTAATCTAGTGCAAACTTCTACCCAGAGCCACTGTGCCTGGCACATGACAGCAAGACATTCTCCACAAGTCGGGGCTATTCAGACTAGAGCTTCAGAAATTTCCCTATGTAGTGACATGGCCTGAGTCAATATACGGAAGCAAAGGTATCGGCTCCCCAAGCTCTGAAATGGAGCCAGACGAGGAAATCAACCGACACAGTGATGTAAGCCTCAAGAATAACCGGGTTTGCCAGATGAAGGCAGTGATTCTGTACAAACTGATCCAAGAAACTAACACAGAACATCCCCTGTTTGTATCAGCATAGATCAAATTTGGATGTTTTTTCTTAAAAGTGAATATTTTCTAAATTACCAAGTTGAAATTACAAAGAAATAAATAGAACCTTTTTTGTAAAGAACTCCGTAAATGCAACATCTTGCCAGGAAATTAAATTATAGCAACATATTAACAAAGGAAGGTAATTGGGAAAGTCATCGAATGCTCATTAAGTAAACACTTATGTGTATTTGTGTCTGTATTTGCACAAGACTGAAGAATTTCCAAGTTACAACACTTCAGTACAGCAGCAGTCTAGATAATGAAGGAAAAGATGCCCCAATTATGTGAAAACCTTGAACTGCCATCTGGCAAACTTCACTGTGAATAAAAGCAGTATATCTGTGTTATTGAGAAAGGCACTAATCAAAGTCTAGGTTTGTGGAATTGTAATATTCACATATATTAAAAGATTAAAACAAGGATTGATTTGTAAAGAGTAATGCTTATAACATATTTTTTAAAGTAATGATAATATCAAACTCCCAAGCACATAAGGCCCTTGGGCTTAAGCTCTTCAGCTGATTTCTCACGGGGATCATAGATGTGAGTTGGCCAGCGTTCCACCACAAAATGGCCAGTGCTGCTACTCAGATGCTTCCGGAAAGGGCAATCAGTCCCTGGTCTAGGACCCTAGTGTCTTTGTCAAGTTTTCAAACATGGAGTTGGCCTGGAAAATACTGAGGCATTCTATATTTTTCATTCGTGTGAAGATTTCGTTTCTGAATCTACATCAGTCTCTTCCTCTCACTGCACAGGCTGGACTTACCTTCAACTCTAATTTGTATTTGTGTCATAGTGCAATCAAATACAAGCCTAGAAATCTAGCAATACAATTATCAGTAGCTGTCAGCAAAAAATATATCAAAAGCTTTTGTGAAGTGTTTTTACTACTACTAACTGAAAAAAATCCAAAGAGAAAAATTTTATTAACAGAACCTTAAAGCCTCTTCCACCTTCTTCTTTAATATTTACTAACTTAACTCTATCTTAGAGTTCCCTACTCACAACTACTTATGATAAATCACTGACCTCAAACAATGATAAGGTTGGCTTAAAATGTGTATATCATTGTGTGTACTTCTTAGAACTTGGACCTCTGAAGAGGGGGTGCCACCTGACTGGTGCTACTATATCCAAGGGGGCATGATGAGGTTGGTTCTTGAAATGGGGAATGAAAAGGGAGAAACTTGAACCAACTTCACTGCTAGGATGAAGGGGCACCGCTGACAGGAACAGGGAGCAAACTGGACAGAGCCTGTCTGTTCTCCCTCCTCCAACCTTCTAGTCCCTCTCTAGTGCCTCCTACAGGCAGCCCTAAATAAAGCCAGCAGGTAAGAGACAAAGCTGTTCTGCCGAGTGGAGTCCCAGTCTCAGCATTACAAAGCAGGAGAGAGACTGGCAGATTTGGAGCTGAGAAACAGTAGCATAGCCCTCTCCCACTTGCCAGTACTCAACAATGGTTCACTCCACCTCAAAGGTTGCTCAGTTGTCGAATTCAACTTGTTTACCTTTGGAAACGGATGTGGATTCTCAGTTATTAACGTTGAAACAGAGCACACAAGACACTCACTAAATCTCCACTAAACGAGTCTGACATAGAGCTCAATAAACACAACCTTGATCAGATGTAGCATCTTTACTAACAAAATATAAATATAAATAGATCCATAGCTTTCTGAGACTTCAAAGAACAGCAAAATCAGTCCCAATAAGTCATTTTCTCCTGTAAGTGGTCTGCCTCTCATCTCTATTCTAAAGTGAAAACAGATATCTCAGTAATTCAAGGACTGATAAACTGGTTGGTAGAGTGTCCTAACTTCTTTCCCTTTTCCCTGCTGTACCTTTGTCTTCCGGCAACAGACTGTGAAAGCCCAGGCAGTTGCTTTTCCTGCTGCTCTCTGAAAGCTTCAGTGGGACTGAATGCAGAACCACTAATTACAGACTATGAGGCTACCAGCCAAACCCTATGAAGTCTGGATTAGGACAAGGAAGTTTGCAGAGCCCTTGCCTCCAGCAGGATTCATATTTCCTCAAAAGTGAATTTACAGCCATCACATGCATTGCTACTGATCCTGTGATTGATTGCTGAAATCTAGGGACATGCACCATATCCTGAAAAAACTAGGAATGTTCTCAGACAGACCTATTCTGACACTGTAGAGAAGCAGAGGGGATGCGACTGAAGGAGGAACCATATTGCCAGGCCACGTCTGCTGCCTGTAATGAAGCATCCTAGCAAAGGAAGCTCCCATAGGTAAGAGCCAGGAGCTGCCAAATCAGAAAACTGAAAGTCTATTACACAAAGGACACATGAAAAAAGGAAATAGCAGGTTTAAGAAGAGAGAGAGAGATTTAAGATTAAAAAGCAACAACAACAAAGGAGATGTTTAGGGCTAAACAGATCATTCTTCCCCCTCGTTTCCATCCAGCCCCACCCAGCCCTCCAAATGCTATGCAAGTAGGTAGTCAGGCTAACTCAGAGATGACTGACAATCAAAAAGGAACCAACATGGACATGGACGTTAAAATCTACAAAAAAAAGGAGATATAATAAAATATAAGAAACAAGCAATAGGGAACACATTGGAAAACACTGCCAAAAAGGAAACACTAAAAAATTCAGAGTAATAGTCATTTAAATTCTCAAAGAAATTGCAGAAAAGTAACTAATTTTTTAATAAAGAGCTCAAAGAAGAAATCTGATGATTCAAGGAAGAAATTTTAAGTTAACATGAATGAATAAAAATTAAGTAGGCAGGATTAAGAAGGAAATGGAAGAACTTAAAATATGAATATAAGTCACACATATGCCGAATCTCACCTAAGCATAACTGTGTTCATTAATCAAGTCAGTAACTAGAATAGATTTAAAAAAATAAAATACATATGGGTGAATTTAATATACAAAATAAGACATCAAAAATAGAGTGATAAAAGAAGCAAAAAGAAAGTATACATACGTAGGATGAAATTGATAAATTATTGTTTTTAAAAGCTAATTTCAATAAAAGTAAAAACACGAATAAAAGAATAAATAAATAAAACAAAAGCTGTTTCTAAGAAAGAAAGTGAAGTAGATTAATCTCTGTACATATGATTAATAAAAAAGATAAAACAAAAAATAAAAATAGTAAGTATAAAAAGGCTATAAAGTAGAGAAGAAATCAAAAGATATAAGAGAATATCACCTGCAATTCTATATTAATATTTTTGTAAAGCTAAAGGAATCAATGATTTTCTAGCAAAATAGAAAGGGGCAAAATTGGTCCAAGAAAAGGTAGAAAACCTGAAGGGACCAATAGACATAGGAGGTATTGAAAAAGCAATCTTTTAGAGCTGCCACTGTAAAAAGACACTTGCCCTAGATATTTTTATGTGTGGGCTTTATAGGCACATTAAAATAAAACTTACAAAACAGGAAATTCCTATAATAAACTGTTTCAGATCACAGTAAAAATAGACAGTTATTTATAAGATTAATATTACCTTAATACCAATATTGATTAAAGTATGCAAATTCCAATTATGAATATAGATACAATATTTAAAGTAAAATATAAGCAAATTAAATGCAACACTATATTGAACTAGTAATACACTATAACTAAGAAATATTTTATTACAGGAATGCAATGACAGTTTCTTTAGGAAAGTTATAAACATAATGCATTTGTTATTATATTAAAGGAGAAAAAATTATAAAATCCAACAGTCATTTCAAATAAAAGCCCCAAATCAAATACTAATAGAAGAAAACTTCTGAGATTCAGCAAAGGCTATCTACCAAAATCAATACTGATATATCAAATATATGTTAGCATTTCTCTTAAAGTTAAGAAAGATTTAAATCTGCAACTCAAAAGGCTATCTATATTCTATGCTAATAAAAAGACTAAAATGTATATGAAAGAAGTTACAGAACTTCAAATATATTTAAAAAATCACACACCTATTTACAATATAAAAACAAGTTATATAGAGTGAAAAAATCAGATTATTCCTAGGTTTCTCCACAGCAACAATAAGAAAGAAAGTATATAGACTTCTGGTCAACGTGAATAGGTAGACATGCTTCACCTCCTCACATAACCATAAGAAGGATCACAACTAACTTCAACCTCAAACAAAAAACACCCAGAACTGCCAGAAAATTGAATTGCATGGAATTCCAACAACCAAGGGTTTAAAGAAGCTATAATTCAACCTGACAGCTAGGAGGGGCAGAGACAGGGAGCCAGGGTGGATAGGATGCACAAGGCAGTGGTGAGGAGGTAGTGAGGCGGTGGCAGCAGCAGTGGCAACCAGTGGAACCAGCAGTCCCATATTCATGTGTAGTGGATAAAAAATGGGGAGGAGGGTGGTATACCTTGTGAAGGAGTGATCCTAGCCCCAGGACAGACTGTGTAGCCCAGGGTTCCAGCACCAGGAAAAATAAAGCCCCATAACTTCTGTCTGTAAAAACCAGCTGGGGCTGAGGCAGTGGAAGAAACTGCCAATTTCTCAGGAGAGTCTATTTAAAGGGACTGCAGGCATACACAAACCCACCCACTCTGGGAACTACCACCAGGACAGCCATTGAAGCCATGCATAGGGGAAGTGGGGGAAGTGACTGGAAATGGGGCAAGTGCCAGGCAAGCCTCCAGAAGTCAGGCAGGAATGGCATTATCCCCTCTCCAACCCCTCCCTGACACAGTGCCACAAAGGAGCAAAGCGGATTGGCCCACCCTGACAAATATCTACAGCTCTACCCCATACAACTTAACAGATGTGCTAAGACAGGTAGTCAAAGCAGCTCTACTACATACACAGAAACAAACAGGGAGACTACAAGATTGAGGAGACAAAGAAATATGGCCCAAGTGAAGGAACAGAACAGAACCCCAGAAAAATAGCTAAGCAAAGCAGAGATAGCTAACCTATCAAATGTGGAGTTCAAAACACTGGTGATCAGAATGCTCAGAGATCTCAATGAATACAGCAAAAGCATAAGGGAAGAAACAAAGGCTACACTAAGTGAAATTTTAAAAAAATCCACAGGGAACCAACAGTGAAGGGTAAGAAGCTGGGATTCAAATCAATGATTTGGAACATAAAGAAGAAATAAACATTCAATCAAAACAAAATGAAAAAAAAAAGAATTGAAAAAAAACAAGGAGAGTATAAGAAGACTCTAGGACATCTCAAAAGTGTCAAAATCCAAATCATAGGGATGCTAGAAGGAGAAAAGGAAGAGCAAGAAATTGAAAACTTATTTGAGAAAAATAATCAAAGAAAACTTCCCTAATTTGGTGAAGGAAATAGATATACAAGTCCAGGAAGCACAGAGAGTTCCAAACAAGTTGAACCCAAAGATAACCACACCAAGACATTTCATAATTAAAATGCCAAATGTTAAAGACAAAGAGAAAATTATAAAAGCATCAAGAGAAAAGAAGTTAGTTACATACAGGTGAGTTCCCATAAGACTATCAGCTAATTTCTCAAAAGAACCTTTGCAGTCAAGAAGGGATTGGCAAGAAATATTCAAAGTCATGGAAAGCAGGCACCTACAGCCAAGATTGCTCTACTTTGCAAAGCTATCATTTAGAACTGAAGGGCAGATAAAATGGTTCCCACACAAAGTAAAGCAAAGGAGTTCCTCGCCACCAAGCCCTTATTATATGAAATGTTAAAGGGACTTATTTAAGAAAAAGGAGAAGATCAAAACTATGAACATTAAAATAACAAATTCACAACTATCAACAACTGAATCTAAAAGCAAACTAAGCAAATAAAAAGAACAGGAACAAAACCATAGATATGGAGGTCATTTTGACAGTAATCATTTGGGATGGGAAGGGATGAGAATGGGGAAAAAGGTGCAGGGATTAAGAAGTACAAATGGGCAAAACCTAAAAGCTTTTGCACTAAGATCAGGAACAAGACTAGGATATCCGTGTTCACCACTTCTATTCAACATAGTATTGGAAATTCCAGCCACAGCGATCAGACAAGAAAAAGAAATAAAAGGCATCCAAATTGAAAAGGAGGAAGTAAAACTGTCATTGTTTGCAGACGATGTGATAGTGTATATAGAAAATCCTATAGACTCCACCAAAAAACTACTCAACTAATAAGTGAATTTGGCAAAGCAGCAAGATACAAAGTCAATATTCAGAAATCAAAGGCATTTTTGTACACCAACAAAGAAATACCAGAAACAGAAATCAGGAAAAAAATACCATTTAATATAGTAGCAAGAAAAATAAAATACCT
>JAPYXV010005060.1:0-10844 GCA_028533065.1 Trachops cirrhosus
CCTTTTGGTGCTGATTCCTGGGTGGGTGGGCTTGTGTACATTCTAGGACCCTGTGGGTTTCTCCAAGGAATTCTCCTGTGAGGCTGAAGTTTCTCTTGCTGCCACCTCAACTCCCACAGGTGTTTTCAATGAGTGGTTTGAGGCTTTATTTCCCCACACTGGAGCCCTGGGTTGTGTGGTCTGTTTTGCTCCCCAGTTGTTCCTTCCAGTTTATCCGCATGCTAATGTGGGACCATCTGCTCCACCAGCCACTGACTGCCTCACTGGGTCCACCAGCTTCAGCCCTGTCTGCTCCACTCCACAATTGGCCACCTCACTGGGTCCACCAGCTGCCACCTTTCTGTGAGTCTTCTTTGCCTGGCTGCCCAACTCCACCCCTCCTACCAGTCTGGATGAATGTGTTATCTTTAACTCCTTGGTTGTCAGACCTCCATGCAGTTTGATTTTCTGTTAATTCTGGTTGTTTTTTGTTTTTAAATTGCCATTGTCCTTCTTTTGGTTGTGCAAGGATGCACAGTGTGTCTACCTACACATCCATCTTGACTGGAAGTCCTGGAAACCATAAAAAAATAAAAGAGATAACCTACTGAATTGGATAATGTATTTTCCAGTTATACATCTGCTAAGGGGATAAAATTCAAAATTTAAAGAAAACTCATACAACTTCATCTCCCTAGAAAACCAAACAATCCAATTAATAAATGGCCAGGGGACCTGAATAGACATTTCTCTGAAGATGACATCAAGATGGTCAATAGATACATGAAAAGATGATTAACATCAGTAATATTCAGAGAAATGCAAATTAAAATCATAATGATATATTACTTCACACCTGCTAAGATGGCTATCATCAATAAATGCACAAACAACAACTGTCAGTGAGATATGAAGAAAAAGGAGCCCTCATGCACTGTTGATAGAAATGCAGATGGGTGCAGACACTTGCAAAACAGTATGATGGGTCCTCAAAAAGTTAAGAATGGAACTGCTTCATGACCCACTAATTCCACTTCTGGATATATATTTAAAGAAACCCAGAACACTAGTTCTTAAGATTATCTGCATCTCTATGTTCATTGCAGCATTATTTACAATAGCTAAGATATGGAAGCAATGTAAATGTCCATCAATAGATGATTAGATAAAGAAGAGGTGCATATTTACAATGGAATATTACTTAGCTATAAAAAGAATGAAATCTTACTATTTGTAACTGCATGGGTGGACCTAGAGGGTATTATGCTAAGTGAAATAATACAAATACCATATGATTTCACTTATATGTGGAATCTATAGAACAAAATAAATGAACAAACAAAATTGAAACAGACACATAGACACAGAGAATAGATTGATGGTTGCCAGTGGGGAGAGGTGTTGTGCAACTGGGGGAAAAATTTGAAAGGATTAAGAAGTACAAATTGGTAGTTACAAAATAGTTACAGGGATGTAAAATACAGGATGGGGAATGTAGTCAGTAATAATGTAATAGCTATGTATGGTGCCAGATATGTACAGGAAATATCAAGGGGTACACTTTATAAAGTATGTGATTATCTAACCAGTATTCTGTACACTTGAAGCTAATGTGACTGTAAACTGTAATGAAAAAATTAAATAAAATAATAAATAAACAAAACTATAATTAAATATCACCACACTTGTCAGAATAATGAAAATAAAAAATCATGACCCCAAATGCTGGTGAAAATGAGAAGAAACTTGATCAGTCATAAATTGATGGTGATAATATAAAATGGTACAGCCACTCTGGAAAACATTTGGGTAGTTTCTTAACAGGAAAAAGTAAACATGTACTTACTATATGACTCAGCTGTTAAACTCCTTGGCATTTATCACAAAAAAAAAAGAAAAGAAAACTTATGTTTACACCAAAGCCTGTACATGAATGTTTGTAGCAGCCTTATTTGTAATAATTGCTCAAAACTGGAAACAATTCAGATATCCTTCAACAGGTTAATGGTTAAAAAGCTGTAGTACATCTACATGATAGAATACTGTGCAGCAAAAAAAAAATGGATTATTGATACACACAATGTGGATGAATCTCCAGAGAATTACACTGAATGAAAAAACGTCCATCTTCTCAAATGACATACTGTATGATTCCACTTTATAACTTTCTTGAAATAAAAAAATGATAAAAAGGGAGAACAGCTTAGTACTAGTGGTTAAAGAGGAGATAGAAGTGACTATATAAAGGCAGTGTGAGGAATTCTTATGGTGACAGAGATACTCTGTATCTGACTGTATTCATGTCAATATCCTGGTTGTGATATTATTCTGTAATAGTGAAAGATGTCACCATTAGGGGAAACTGGGTAAAGAGTACATGGGATATCTCCATATTATTTCCCATATCCACATATAAATCTATAATTGTCTCAAAATAAAAAGTTTAATTAAAATTAATTAATAAAACAGTGCTTTGAAACCAGATGAATTATAACCAAGAAAGTTATTTGTCCAGCAATTGTTAATACCAGCAGTTATGATCAACAGAGTAAATGTTAGCTTCATCCAAAATGAGGGATCTTGAACTATGCCCCCTCAGTGTATACCATCAAGATTCCCACAGATTCGGTTCAACTAAGCAGGATCTTATAATAAAATAATTACCAAATTCACAAGAAAACAAGGCACCATAAAGGAGAACCAATGGATTGCTCAAAGTAGGACCTGGTCTCCCAGACCTTTTTACTTCCATTTACAGGGGTTGAGACAGCTTACCCCTGCCACAATGGAAGATGAAGCCATGATATCCATCTCTATATTCCTTAACCCTCACCAACTTGTCACTTCCATTCATGAGGCTAATCTCATAATGGCCTTTATCCATGCTTATGTCCATTTCCATCAGTGTTACCCAGCCCTGAGGTTATTTCTCATCTCCTGTATTTGAATCCATAGCTCAGCAGATAATTGTATGTCCCATCTCTCTCCAGCAATGAAATCTTGCACTGTGTCCTCTGACACATCACGCAAAAAATTTTATATCTTTAACCACTTCTCTGAACACTTTTTCACTTTTTGCTCTGAGGACACCTGGATTTACCCTGAGCTCTCTGTTTCTCCTACAGCCCTTTTATGTGGTGGCTGTTTTCTTTTCTATAGTCCTTTAACCTGTGGCTCTGCAGGTGGCATGCATTTTTTCCTTGCTACTCATATTTTTCTTTCAGACCATTATCCCTTCTTCCCCTCCATAAAATGCCCTAGCTTTGAAACTTATGTCTTACTGCTGAGGACTTCCAGTCAAGATGGTGGCATAGGCAGACATGGCTCACCACTTCACATAACCACATCAAAATTATGTGGAAGGGAGGAATGGGTGGGTGGGCTGGAATGGGAATAAAGGATAGAAACTGTATTGAATAATGACTAAAATTTAAAAAAATAAATAAAAAATAGAGCAACCATCACTCAGAACCATCAGAAATCAAGTTGAATGGAAGTCTGACAACTATAGAATTAAACAAACCACAGCCACCCAGACTGGTAGGAGGGGTGCAGAAGCAGAATGAGCTGTTCCCTCACTGACATGTGGTAGGTAGAAATTTGGAAGGGATACACCAGGAGCAAGGAGTTGCAGTCCCATACCAGGGCCCTCCTGGCCCAGGGTTCTAGTGCCAGGAAGATAAGTCCCCACAACTTCTGGCTACAAAAACCAGTGGAGATTGAATCAGTGGAAGAAACTTCTGGAGTCCCAAACAATACCTCTTAAAGAACCCGCACACAGACTCACCTACTCAGACTTACTCCCTCTGAGCTCCAGCACTAGGGTAGCAACTTGAAAAGCACTAGAGCACTAGTGGTATACAGGGAGAAACTGAAGTGTCTGGTATCAAGGCAAGTACAGGCCACTGTCCCTTTTCTAAATCCTCCCCCCACAGAACCCTCAAGCTGGTGCCATATCTGAGACTCCATCAACCTGGCTAACACTGTTTGACCTGCCTTGGAGATCCCCAGAGACTCCACCCCACCCAAATTATGGGCCCACCCATCTTTTCCATATGAATGGCTGATCTTGGCTCATGCTTCACAACTTCCTATCCCCTCAAACAAGCAACAGCAGGCCTCAGTGAGTGCTAGGCCAAGCACTAGCAGCAGCCAGCCTAGATCTGCAGCTTGGCTTTGCCTGGGAATCTCCAAGCCCAGCACAAGTAACAGCTTAGATTGCTTTACAGCTCAGGCTGAATGGCCTTGAGTAAAACACAGGTGGGGACTGACCTTGGCCTACATCACCTGGAAAACCCCAGGGCCAGCACATCAAGTGGACAGCTACAGAACACTTTGGAGCACCACCACCCTGTCGCTGCACAGCTGATCCTCCATGGAGGATGAATGTTGGTGGTAAATGTCCATAGCCCATCCTTGAAGCTGACTGGCCTGGGAAAATCCCTCCCATTGATCTGCCAACAGCAATCAGAACTCAGCTACAAGAAAAGGGTATACTCAGCCCACACAAAGGGTGCACCTCAAGTACCCACCTTGGGTGATAGGGGAGGCTGTGCCACTGAACCCTACAGGACACCTACTAAACATCGTCACATTACCCAGACCGGGAGTCGTAGCAGCTCTACCGAATGCATAGAAACAAACACAGGGATTTGCTTCAAAGTAGGTGAAGACAAAGAAACATGACCCAAAACACAGGGATTTGCTCAAAGTAGAAGAAGACAAAGAAACATGACCCAAATGAAAGAACAGATCAACACTCGAGGAAAAGCTCTAAAGAAAATGGAGATAAGCGATCTATCAGATGCAGGGTTCAAAACTCTGGTTATAAGGATGCTCAAGGAACTTAGTTAAGACCTCAACAACATAAAAAACATCCAGTCAGAAATGAAGAATACGCTAATTAAAATTAAGAGCAATTTATAGGGAAACAACAGTAAAGTGGAAGAAGCTGAGATACAAATCAATGATATGGAACATAAGAAAACAAAACAACAAAAGAAACCCCAACCAATCAGAACAACAAGAAAAAGAAAAGAATACAAAAAAAATAAGGATAGTATAAGCAGTATCTGGGACAACTTCAAGCATTCCAGCATTCACATAACAGGGGTGCCAAAATGAGAAGAGAAGGAGCATGAAATTGGAAATCTATTTGAAAAATTAATGAAAGAAAACTTCCCCAATTTGGTGAAGGACGTAGACATGCAAGTCTAGGAAGCACAGAAAGTCCCAAACAAGATGGATGCAAAAAGGCCCACTCCAAAACACATCATAATTAAAATGCCAAATGTTAAAGATAAGAGGGAATCTCAAAAACAGCAAGAGAAAGCAGTTAGTTACCTACAGAGGAGTTTCCAAAAGACTGTCAACTGACTTCTCAAAAGAAACTTTGCAAGCTAGAAGGGATTGGCAAGAAATATTCAAAGTCATGAATAGCAGGGACCTATAGCCAAGATTGCTCTACCCAGCAAAAATATCATTTAAAAATGAAGGTCATATAAAGAGCTTTCCCAGACAAGAAAAAACTAAAGGAGTTACCATCACCAAACCATTATTTTATGAAAAGTCAAAGGGATGTATTTAAGAAAAGGAAGATGATCATAACTATGAACAATAAAATGACAAAAATGCAAATCTATCAACAATTGAATCTAAAAATCAAACTAAACAAAGAAGAAGAAAAAAGACAGAATCATGGATATAGAAAGTGTTTTGATGGTTGTCAGGTGGTAGGGAATTGTGGGGAAAATGGGTGAAGAGGTAAGGGGATTAAGAAGTGCAAACAGGTAGTTACAGAACAGCCATGGGGATGTAAAGTACCGTATAGGAAATGGAGTAGCCAAAGAACTTACATGCGTGACCTATGCACATGAACAATGGTGAGGGGATTGCATGAGGGAGTGGGGGGTGCTGGGTGGAAGGGGGACAAAAGGAGAAAATTCAGGACAACTGTAATAGCATAATCAATAAAATAATTAAGAAATAAAATAAAATCATGTCATATTCTTCATGGTTACAGCCATATGTTGACCTTTAGAATTTACTTCACCTTATTTTTAATTAATTTAGCTCCTGGTTTTCTTTCATTCAAATCACCATTACCTTTGTCTTAATTCTTAATAATTTCAATATGCACATAGATAATTTGTCCTATACTCTAACCTCTCATTTCCTTGACTGTCTCTCCTTCAAGTGCATGTTCTTCACCCTATCTTTTATGCTTACTCTCAAGGTTATACCCTAGACCTTGCCATGACCAGTAACTCCAACTCTCATATTTCTGGCTCTCCCATTGAAGTTGACATGGCTACAAGACTTCTTTTGGTCAGTGAAATGGGCAACAGAAGTTTTATGATGAAGAGTTTTATTTCTCTTCCCTCAGAATGATGACCAGCAACATTTAATATGACAGCCGCCTTGTCAACCTGGGACCTTCAGTGTTCTTTAGTGAGAGAGAGAGCCCTCCTGCTGCCTTGGTTGGGCTTGTAGGTTGAACAAGAAATAAACTTCTATTACTTAAAGTTACTGAGAATTTGGGTTTGTTTATTGCTCTAGCATTTTGTGCTTGCTTCTATTTCTTGACCATTCCTCTAAACTTTCCACATCACTTCCTTTACTATCCAGATCACAACAAACCTATGTGAATGTTAAAAAAACAAAGATGATATATGGGAACTCTATTTGATTCTTTGGTAAATCTAAAACTATTAAATAAAGACTTTATTAAAATTAATATAAGGGAGTAATATCAGCAAGACGGTAGACTAGGTGGCTCCAGGCCCTATTCCTCTGTAGACACATTAAAAGTAACTAGAGACTGGCTAAAATAACTTTATAGAAGCTCTGTAAAGCAGCCAATGATCTTCAGTGACCAACGGAATATTCAATCCAGAAAAGCCACACTCAAAATGATAGAAAATTTCATGGTGTTTTTACTTATCTTGCCCCAGCCCCCTACCTGTATAATCAGGAAGAAGTGGCCAGTTCCTGTTTTTCTCCCTTGGAATGCAAGGAGCAGAGTCAAACTTCTTTGCTATGTTATAACCTGTCTGTAAGCTGCTTGATGGACTGGTTTCTGTTTTGCCAGATTTGCAGTTCAGTGAGAAAAGAGGGAATAACTTGGATCTTGTGTTGGAGAAGGTCACAGAAGGCATATGAAAGCTGTAAGGGTACTGCAGGTGCTTAGAAAGGGAGATTACAGGTAGAAGAATACAAAAGAGCATCTAAGGCCTTGAGATAAAACTGAGGGTGAGATTCTTTGTGAAATTAAGGCATTTAAAAGAGAGGGGAGGGAATTTCAGGGCAGAAGGGAAGGGTTTACAGGAACAAATATAGAGGACACATGGACAAAACTAGGGGGGTTTGGAAAGGGGAGGGAAGAGGGGAGGAATGGGTGTGTGGACTGGAATGGGAATAAAGGATAGAAACTGTACTGAATAAACTAAAACAAAAAAAATTAAAAAATTAAAAAATACATGATACAACAAAATAAAATAAAATAAAAGTAGTAATTATGTGGATGAAACAAACAAAAAAGCAAAGTCTTCTCCCCTTACACACACAGGGCCACATGGTATGCATGCCCAGAAGAAAAACAAGAAAACCTTGGGCCTTTATTCTGAGCTAATCCCAAGGCTCAGAACATGCCCTGATAATTAGTAATGGTCTTCTTTGTCTTTCTCCTTCATCTGCAAAGACTGGAAGGGGTAGTTGTTTTTTCAAATGCCCACTTTTCAATAAAAGATCACAAAGCATACAAATAAACAGAAAAAATATGGCCCACACAAAGAACAAAATAAATTTTCAGAAATCATCCCTGAAAAAATATAGGCACCAGACTTACTAAATAAGGACTTTAAAACAGCTGTCTTACACATGCTAAAGAGCCCAAGGAAAACACAAAGACAAAACTTAATCATGTCAAAAAACAATATATAAACAGATGAGAATATCAACAAAGAGATATAAATGATAAAAATGAACTAAACAGACATTCTGGGGCTGAAAAATACAGTAAGTGAATTTTAAAAATGTACTAAAGGGGTAAAACAACAGGCTTGAAGAGACAGAAAGAGTCAGCAAACTTGAATAAAAGTAATTTGAAATTACCAAGTTTGAACAGCAAAAAAGAAAATTAATAGGGAAATGTGATCAGAGCCTAAAAGATTTATGGAATGCCATCATGCAGATGAACATACATATACAATGTGGGAGTCCCAGATGGAGAAGGTATAGGAAAGAGCAGAGTGACTATTTGAAAAATAACAATAGTCAAACATTTCCCGAATTTGAACTTAGACATGGATTAACAAATCATGAACCTTAACAAACTTCAAGTAAGGTAAACCTAAAGAGCTACATACCAAGCCATGTTATATTTAATCTTTTGAAAGACAAAAAAAAGAGAATCTTGAAACAACCAAAGTAAAGTAACTCATCATGTACAAGGGATTCTCAACAAGGTTATGAGAGGATTACTCATCAGGAAGTTGGCATGCCAGAAGGCAGTGGCATGATGCATTTAATTAAAGTGTTCAAAGAAAAAAATATGTCAACTGAGAAGTCTATATATGGCAAAAAATTCTTTAAAAATGGAGAAATTAAGACATTCCTAGATAAACAAAAACTGAAGGAGTTTATTATCACTAGGTCTGCAGTACAACAAATGCTAAAGAGAGGTTTTAAAGTTCAGTTGAAATGATGTTAGACAGTAACTTGAAGTCATACAAAAATATAAATTTCTCTGGTAAAAGTTAATACATGAAAATAGATAAAAATGGTATTATTAAAATTTCAATTTGTAACTATTTTCTATAGGATTTAAAATACAAATGCATAAAAATAATTATAAATCAAGGTTAAAGAGTACATAATATATAAAGATATAATTTGTGATATCAATAACATTAAGGAAAAGAGTGGAGCTTAAATGAGTCAAATTTTTGTATGCAACTGAAATTAAGTTGGTATAAATTCAAAATAGATTGTTATAACTTTAGAACATTATATGCAATGCCATGGGAAACAAAAGAAAAAGTATCTATAGTCTCTACACAAAAGAAAATGAGAAAGAAATAAAAATAGGTCATTACAAAAATCAACTAAAAACAAAAAAGGCAGTAATGGAGGAAATCAAGGACAAAAAGCTATAATATACAAAGGAAACAAATAAAAATAATAAAAGTAAATCTTTCCAGACCAGTTATTACTTTAGAAGTAAATAGATAAAACTCACTATCAAAAGACATCATTGGAACAATGAATACAAAAACAGGATCCAACTATATATTGTCTACAAGAGGCTCACTTTAGATCTAAGGACACATATAGGTTGAAAATGAAGAGGTGAAAGAAACATATTCCATGCAAACAATTACCCAAAGAGAATAGAGGTTGCTATACTAATATCAAACAAAATACACTTTAAGTCAAAAACTTAAATATGAGAGAAAAAGAAGGGTATTATGTAAAGATAGAAGGGTCAATTCACCAAAACTATAAACATGTATGTCATAAACATTAAACCATAAAACATATGAAGCAAATACTGACAGAACTGAAGGGACAGATAAACAACTCTACAATAATGTTAGACTTCAATACCCTACTTTAATAACGGATAGAACAACCAGAACCAGTCAGAAGACCAGTAAGTAAAGAGGAGAATTAAACAACACTATATATCGATTAGATCTAACAGATGTATCAGAACAGCAGAATATACATTTTTTCAAGGGAACACAGAACAGTCTCCAGGATAGACAATATGTAGGCCATAAAACAAGTCTTGATAAATTTAATAAGATTTAAGTCATACAAAGTATATTTTCCAATCACAATAGAATGAAAATAGCAGCAGCAGAAGAAAACTGAAAAATTTACAAATATGTGGAAATTAAACAACATACTCTTAACAACCAATGGGTAAAATAAGAAATCACAGGTAGATTAGAATTTATCTTGAGACAAATAAAGATACAACATACCTAAACTTATGGGATGCAGCAAAACAGTGTTAAGAGAAAAATTTGTAACACTAAACACATTTAAAAAGATGGAAGATCTCATATCAAAAACCTAACTTTATATCCTAAGGAACTTGAAAGAGAAAAGCAAACTAAACCAAACCTGGCAAGGGAAATTTTTTAAAAAAAAGATTAGAGTAGAGATAATATGGAGAATACAAAAAAAAATTTAAATGAATAAAACCAAGAGTTGGTTTAACACAAAAATCAACAAAATAGGCAAATCTTTAAGAAATGAAAAGAATGTTGAAAAAACTCAAATCAGGAATTAAAGAGGGGATAGTACTATTAATTTTATTGAAGGAAAAAAGGGTTATGAATATACTATGGACAATTGTACAGCAATGAATTAGACAATCTAGGTGAAATAAAAAATTACTAGGCATATAATATACCAAGATTGAATTATGAAGAAATAGAAAATCTAAATAGATCTGAAATTAGTAAAGAAATTGAATCAGTAATGAAAAAAAAACTCTCCCAACAAAGAAAAGTGCAGTATCACATGGTTTCCTTTGTGAATTCAGCCAAACATTTAAATAAAAAGAGAACCAACTGTATGGGAAAACATATTTGCCAATGATACCTCAGACAAGGGTTTCATCTCCAAAATATATAAAGAACTTACATGACCCCACTCTAAGAAGATAAGCAACTCAATCAAAAAATGAGCAAAGGACTTGAACAGACACTTCTCCAAGGAGGACAGACAGAGGATCCAGAGACACATGAAAAGATGTTCAATATCGCTAGCTATCAGAGAAATGCAAATTAAAACCACAGTGAGATACCACTTCATACCATTGAGAATGGCCATCATAAACAAAGCAACAAGCA
>JAPYXV010005061.1:0-10842 GCA_028533065.1 Trachops cirrhosus
AACATGTATAGTAAAATGACAGCAAACTCACAATTATTAACAACCACACCAAAAACAAATTAAGCAAACAACTAGAACAGGAAGAGAACCACAGAAATGGAGATTACATGGAGGGTTAGCAACAGGGGAGTGGGAGGAGGAGAGAGGGGGAAAAGGCATGGAGAATAAGTAGCGTAGATGGTAGGTAGAAAATAGACAGGGGGAGGGCAAGAATATTATGGGAAATGTAGAAGCCGAAGAACTTATGACACATGGACATGAACTAAAGGGGGGAATGTGGGTGGGAGAGGGTGTGCAGGATGGAGGGGAATGAAGGTGGGGAATGGGACAACTGTAATAGCATAATCAATAAAATGTATTAAAAAATATACATTTAAAAGTTAGCAGAAAGAAAAATAACTAATACATTTATTAGGCTATGTCTTGAATATGCAGCAGAAAGAAGTATCTCAGTGTTGATTAGTTTGGGTCAATTTTCATTGATACAAAATACTCAAATACATTTAAATGACTGATATATGCATAAAGGTGATTGCACTGAATATTTAATTAATTAACAAGAGTCATTTTCAAAATATTTTCACTCAATATAAAAATATGAAGGCAACAGAATTAAAATATACCAACATCAATTAATTAAAAATTATGATAACTCTAACAGTTAGAAGAAAATATTTAACAAAAAATAACAGCAAGTCTTGACCTAATGATCTCACTTCTGGGAATATATCCTAAGAATTTTGAAACACAATTTTGAAAGAATGTATGCATCTCTATGTTCATAGCAGTATCATTTACAGGAGCCAAGATCTGGAAACAGACCAAGTGCCAATCAGTAGATGAGTGGATAAAAAAGCTGTGGTACATTTATACAATGGACTACTGCACAGTTGTGAGAAAGAAGGAATTCTTACACTTTGCAACAGCATGGATGGACCTGGAGATTATTATGCTAAGTGAAATGAGCAGTTAAAGAAAGACAAGTACCATATGATCTCACTTATATGTGGAATCTAGTAAACAAAATAAACTGACCAACAAAATAGAAACAGAGGCATGGACACTGGTACACACTGACAGCTGTCAGAGAGAAAGGGGGATTGGGTGAAAGAATGTGAATGGATCAGACAAAGAATATATATGCATAATCCATAGACACAGACAACAGTGTGGTGATGGCCAGAGGAAAGGAGAAGGGTAAAGGCAGGAAAATCAGGATGTCTGTAATAGTGTCAACAACAACAAAAAAATTCTTAGCATCATTAGTCATCAAGACAAAAATAGCAGCAAGTCAATATGCTCTTCTAAGAATTAGAAAGTAATCAACTTCAATTATTTTTACTTACTTTTCTTCCTTCTTGGGATAGAAGTTTTTGCTTCCAAAAGAAATTCAACAATTTAGAATAAGAAATGATAATATATTATGAGCAAATAGTGAAATAGATTCACTATCCAATTATTGAAAAAAAACAAAAAGAATAAAATACTTAGGAATAAAGACATCCAATGATGTAAAAGGTTTGCACACTGAAAATTATGAAGCATTGATAACAAAATTAAGAATGAGAAAAATAAATGTAAGCATATCTTCTATTCATGGTTTGGAAAAATTAATAATGTTAAGTGTCCTTACTATCCAAAGTGAATTACAGATTCAGTGCAATCCCATTCAAAATCCCAATGACACTTCCAATAAAAATGTTTAATAAAAATTTTTAAAATCCCCAATTTAATATCAAACCTCAGGGAACTCAAAATAACCAAAATGATATGAAAAAAGAATAAAAACGTTAGAGAATTCAATCTTACTGATTTCAAAATATATTACTTAGAAATAGTAATCAAAGCAGTGTAATACAAATAAATAGAACAATGGAATAATACAGAAAGCTCAGAAATAAACCCTAACTTAAATAGTCAAATGATTAGTTCAAAAAATGCTTTTATTTAATCTTATTCTGAGGATATGCTTACTGATTTTAAAGAGAGGGAAAGGGGGGGAATACCAATGCAAGAGAGAAACATTCATCCATTGCCTCTCACACACACTGCACCAGGGACCGCCCCCACAACCCAGGAATATGCCCTGGCCAGGAACCAAACCCAGACATTTTGTTTTATGGGACAAGAATCCTACCAATTGAAACACACCAGTCAGGGCTCAAATTGTCTTCATCAAGAATGTCAAGACCACTCAATAGGGAAAGAACAGTCTATTCAACAAATGATGCTGGGAAAAGCAGATATCCAAATGTAAAAATATGCAGTTAGACCCTTATTTTACACCATATACAAAAGTTAACTCAAAATGGATTAAAGATCTAAACATAAGACCTAAAACTGTAAGTGCTGAAAGAACACATAAGGTTGAAAAACTATGACATTTCATTTGGCAATGATTTCTTGGTTATGACTCTAAAATATAGGCAATAAAAGAAAAAATAGATAAACAGGACTATAGCAAATTAAAAAAAATGTTTGTGCATCAAAGAGCACAATCAATAGAATGAAAATGCAACCTGTGGAATGGGGCAAATATCTGCACATCATATATTTGATAAGGGTATAGTATCCAGAATATGTAAAGAACCCCTACAGCTCAACAAAAAATGATCTAACCTGATTAAAATAATGGGAAAAGTACTTGAATGGATATTTCTCCAACGATGATGTACAATGACCACTAATCATATGAAAAGATCTTTAATGTCTTAATCATCAGAGAAATGAATATCAAAACCACAATGAGATATCACCTTATGAAATATCACCCATTAAGATGGCTATGATAAAAAAATGAGAATTACAAGTGTTGGTGGGGTTGTGGATAAATTGGAACACTTGTGCTTTACTGGCAGGATTTTAAAATGGTGCAATCACATGGAACAGAGTATAAAGTCCCTCAAAACATTAAAAATACAACTAATATATGGTCAAGCAATCCCCCGTTTGGGTATATATCCAAAAGAACCAAAAGACGGATCTCAAAGAAATACTTGCACATCATAGTTTTTAGTAATACTATTTAGACAGCCAAGGAGTAGAAGTAACACAAATGTTTGTGGAAAGACAAATAAATAAACAAAATCTAATGTATACATATAGGGTAATATTATTCAGTCTTAAAAAGAAAGTAAATTTTGTCAGATAATTACATGGATGAACCTGAGACATTATGCTTGATTAAATCAGCCAGTCACAAAAAGATGAATACTGTATGACTCCACTTATATGAGGTATCTAAAGTAGTCAGTTCCTAAAATCAGAAAGTAGAATGGTGGTTACCAGTGGCTGGAGGGAAGGGGGAAAGGACAATTGTTTAATTGATATAGAGTTTCAGATTTGCCACATGAAAAATGCTAAAGATGTATTTTATAACAATGTGAATATACTTAATACTACTGAAGGGTACATTTTAAAATGGTTATGGTGATAAATTTTATGTTATGTATTTTCATTACTGTAAAAATATCATATAAACACATGTATGGGATGGATACATACCAACTCCAGGGCAGTAATTATTTCTGGGGAGGAAAAGACATGAATGGGATTACAGTAGGATAAAATTTTATTTATTATCAGTAAATCTGAATTAAATATCAAAAAACTTTGACATTTGTAAAACATGGATGGAGAATACATGTTGGTGTTTATTGTATTATATTTACATTTTCATATTCAAAATATTTTATAATTTCCCTAGGTGTTTTACTTAAATCCCAAAATTTATATAATGTATTATCTGAGTCTTCAACAAATAATAAAGGGAGAAAAGGTATTTCAGTGTGGGTCTACATAATTCTAAATTCCTTAAGAGATACTCTTGTTCTAAACTAATGATTATATACATTTTTACTTAAATAGCTGAGAACACCTACAATGGTGGCCTGATTTTTCTTACCTTCTCATGTGATCAGCATTTTACAGGGTGCCTCTGACTTAGACAGTTGATAACCAGCTAAATAAATTATGTTTGGTGAATGTGCTCAGTGTTTCCAAACTAATTTCTTCCTAGCTCTTACTCACATATAATATATCATTGGTATCCTTGCTTTATACCTACCATTTACTTATCTATTAAGAAATCCTAAATGGAAGATGGTGGTGACGTAAGTGGGAGTTGAGTCTGCTTGCTTGTGCATCCAACTGGGACACCTAACCAATCTTCCAAAGAACAGAGTGAACAGCTGACAGAATCCCAGCTGATATGAAGTTTGGAAGACAAAGGTTGCAGAGGACACTTAAAAACGGACAGTAAGGAGATTTTGTAGGCTAATGGCAGGGTCCCTGGGCCCTGTGCTGAATACCTCGGCTGCCACAGGACCATTGTAAGAGAGCCACGTCAGTGATTGCAACATAGCAGCTCCCTACCCTCCCAGAGCTGGGAAGTCACAGACCCACACCAGGAGAGACCTGGATGCTTGAAGTCACTGGGGTGGATAAATACACAGCAAGAGACACACAGCCAGGGGCATACCCTGGCTGGGACTGCAGTTGCAGCTGGGACAGTACCAGAAAAACTGAGGAGTTGGGTGACACCTGGAGATGGGAGAAGAGATGGGCTGTGACTGGCAGTAACCCAGATAGTCTCTGGACTGGTCTGTGTGGAAAGCTGAGCATTTGTTAGGAACCGGCCAGCTGCACCTAAGAGGAATTCGCTCGAAAGAGGATCTCAGCCACTGTGCATGTAAGAGTTCCTTAACTATCACATGCAGTGGCCAGGCCAGTGAAGAGGGCAGAGGACGGGCACAATTTGCTTCCACTCAGGGCACCTCACGGATTGATCAAAGGGGAGCAGCAAGGGCTTGGAGAGGTAGCAGGGCCCAGAGGGACTCAATTCAATAGGGGAACTGAGCTGCCCTAAAGGGACCTTGCTCAGGCCAACAAAGAAGGAGGAGGAGGGGTGTGATTCGCTCCCACTCACTGCTCCTCAAGGACTAAAAAAAGGTTTGCACAATGAGATGGATTACAGATGCCAGCCTGGCACATATAGGAAGAGTGGAAAGTGTGGGCTGCACAGTGTTCTCAGGGCTTGAGCTGGAGTCTGGGCACCTGTGATTATTGTAGCCCAGACAGAACCCCCATACCCATGGAACTATGGGAAAGGAAAAAAATGGAACCCAGCCACCCTCTGCCTGCAGCATCTGGGAATAACAGCAGAACCCACTTGGCGGGTTTAAAGTCTGAGGGATGCTCTTCCTTTTCTCAAGAATAAGACAATAAGACCTGGAGCTGTGAGAAAACCAAAGACAGATCCAGAAAGAAGTCAGAAGGTGAACACCAACAGCTGAGACAAATTTAACTGGGTCATCTTTCAGAACGTGTGTTTTATTTCATTTATTTATTTATTTATTTATTTATTTCTGTTTAGTTTTTTGTTTTGTTTGATTTCATTGTTTGATTTGTTTTCTTCATTCTACCTTACATATTGCATTCTAATTTCTCTTCTTTCACTTCAAGAGTATTCTAAGAACACACTACTCTTGGTCTTTACTTTTTATTCAGAATATATATTTCTTATTATATTATTGTTATTCCAAATCCCACAGAGCACCTTTCCCTGGTCTTAATTCATTTTGCGATCTACCTGAGCTTTATTACCATTGTGGTTAACTTAATTCTCTCACACACAATGCCTAGTTGCTATCTCTTACTTTCACTATGTGTCACCATCTAACCTTGAATAAGTGCTCTGCTTTCTAAAGTCAGCTCACATTCTTTTTCCCTTCAAATAAGAGTCTTATCTCCTTTTCACCTTTTATAAAAAGTGGCTAGTTTGGTGACATATCATGGTTATTCCTGTACTTCTCCAAAGGATCCCCTATCTCTTCACTACTTGTTAGCAGTTTAAACCCCATAGAATATGCTCCCACTGTCTTACTCCATTTCATCTTCAGCCTGCCCCTGATCAGTTAATTAAGGAATTTTATCTCATTGTTTTCTCTCCCTGCTTTTTTCTTTTTTCCTTTTCTTCTTTCTCTCTTTCTTTTTGCCTCTCTCTCTCAATCTGGGCTTTACTCCTTAATCTTATTAGTTTGCTTCCCCTATCCTCTCAAAATCATTATTCTTTACTGTAGACATCTCATATTCACTTTTCACTTTTCTTCAGTAGTCTTATTCCCATTCCACCTTTATTAAATTTCATTCAACTGGCATTGCTATCGACCTTGCTATGGCTCTTTTGCAATTTTGCTCCCATTTGTCCAGTACATTTTCAATTTTACTTCAGACCTCATAGTATATTCTTCCTTCTTCTTAGCCCATTGATCCCATTACCATTTTGTGTTTTACTTATGTTGAAAATTTTTCTTTCTCCCTTTCCTGGCCTCAATTCCATCTCAACTCTTATCAATTCTCCTCCCTCTTACCACACAATAACATTTCCCCCTTCTAGTCATCCTATATTCCCTTTGTCATATCACATATTATCCACAATTTTCCTTCATATTTATTAATCTTAGTTCTATTGTGGTTGAGACTGCTGAGGTGGTAGTGGGGTTTTTCGCTGGTGTAGATTTGGGCTTCTGGTAATACTGCTTTATTAACCAAAACTGTACAACAGCAAACAAGACAAGGTAGGAGTTGAAAATATCAGTAAATCCCCAGGAAGGGAGACCCCAGCAAAAAAGAAGCCACCAACAGGTAAAGTCCAAGTACAACAAGAGAGCACACACAAACAGAAGACAGAGCAATCCTAGAGCATCCAGACAAGATCAAAGAGACCACACCACTGAGTCTCACAGAGCTCCTACCACAGAAGTTCACCCTACAAAGACAGCTGGCAAATAAGAGCATTGGGAATCATAGAAACAAAAAAAAAAGTCAACAAAAATGGGAAGACAAAGAAATAACCCACAATCAAAAAGAATGGAAGATTGCCCAGTAAAAGAGTAAATGAAATTGAGGCAAGGAAACTATCACATATACAATTCAAAAGAATGGTTATAAGGGTGCTCAAGAAACTCACAGACAACTACAAGGAACTGAGTTGGAACTACAACAGTATGAAAAAGGAAATAGAAACCATAAATAAGAACCAGGAAGAAATGAAGAATACAATTTCTGAAACAAAAATAAACTAGAAGGAATTACAAGCAGGTTGGATAAAGCAGAGGGCAGAATTAGGGAGCTGGAAAACAGGGTAGAAAGAAATGCCCAGGTAGAGCAACTACATGAAAATAGACTAAAAAATATGAAGATAGCTTAAAGGGGACTGCAAGACAAGATGAAATGCAACAACATTAGAATCATAGGAATACCAGAAGGAGAAGAAAAGGACCAAGGGATAGAAACCATGTTTGGAAAAATAATGACAGAAAATTTCCCTAACCTGGAGAGAGGGAAAGCCATGCAAGTTCAGGAAACAGAGAGGGTCCCAATCAAGGTGATGCAAAGGGTCCTACTCCAAGACACATCATAATTAAAATGCCATGTCTTAAAGACAAAGAGAGAATCTTAAAGGCAGCAAGGGAGAAACAGACAGTTATATATAAGGGAGCTTCAATAAGGCTTGCAGCTGATTTCTCAACAGAAATACTACAAACTGGAAAGGAATTGCAAGAACTATTCCAAGTAATGAAAATTAAATGCCTGCAACCAAGACTACTCTCCCTAACGAGGCTCTCAATTAAAATGGGAGGCAAAAAAAGGAGTTTGCCATAAAAAAGCAGGCTGAAAGAATACACCTCCACCAGACCAGCACTTCAAGATATGCCAAAGGCACTGCTTTAAAAAGAGGAAGAGAAAGAGGTACACAGGTACAAAAGGGGAAAATGAAAAAGAACCTATCAAAAATAACCTTAAATGTTAATAAATTAAATGAATCAATCAAAAGACATAGGGTAGATGAATGAATAAAGAAACATGACCTGCACATATGCTGCCTACAAGAGACCCACCTCAGAAAAAAAAGGCCTACACAGACTGAAAGTGAAAGGTTGGAAAAAAATAATGTGAGCAAATGGACAGGAAAAAATGCTGGGGTAACAGTACTTATATCAGACAAAGTAAGCTTCAAACCAAAGGCCAGAAAGGACACTTTATAATACTCAAGGGAATAATTTATCAGGAAGGCATACAGATTATAAACAACTATGCACCCAACATAGGAGTACACAAATACATACAGAAAATCTTGGAGGACTTCAAGAAAGGTAGGCACAGTGACACAATTATAGTAGGGAATTTTAACACCCCATTGTCAACAATGGATAGATCTACCAAACAAAATAACAACAAGGGTATTGTGGCACTGAAGAATGCCCTAGATCAAATGGAATTAACCGATATATTCAGAACATTTAACTCAAAGTTTCAAAATATATGTTCTTTTCAAAGACACATGGAAGATTTTCAAAGATAGCACACAAAGAAAGACTCAATAAATTCAAAAACATTGACATCATATTGAATATTTACTCAGACCACAGTGGCCTGAAATAGACACCAATCTCAAAGAAAAATTCAAAACATTCAAATACATAGAGGCTGAATAACAGGTTATTAAAAGTGAATGGGCAAACATTCAGATCAGGAAGAAATCAAAAAGTTTCTGGAAACAAATGAAAATGAACACACAACAACCCAAAACCAGTGGGACAAAGCAAAGGTAGTTCTCAGAAGGAAATTCATAGCACTATAGGCCTACCTAAGAAAATAGAAACATTTCAAAAAACAACCTAACCCTACATCTACAAGAACTGGAGAAACAACAATAAACAAAGCCCAGAGAGAGTAGAAGGAAGGAAATAACCAAGATGAGAGCAGAATGAAATAGCATAAACATGAAAAGAACAATTCAAAAAGATCAATGAATCCTGGAGCTGGCTCTCTGAAAAGATATACAGAATCCATAAACCATTAAGCACACTCATCAAGAAAAAAAGAGGACACAAATAAATAAAATCAGAAATGAAAGAGGAGAGATTACAACTGATACCACAGAAACACAAAGGATTGTAAGATATTACTACAAACCACTATATGCCAAGATATTTGAAAACCCAGGTGAAATGGACAAATTTCTAGAAAAATATGATTTTCCAATGCTGAATCAAGTAGAGGCAGAAAGCCTGAACAGACTTCTAATGGGTAGTGAAGTTGAAGCAGTAATCAAAAAAACCCCAGCACACAAAAGCCCTGAAGGACATGGTTAAGTGTTAGAAAACACTTAAGAAAGTGCTAACCCCTATACTTCTCAGACTATTCCAAAAAATCCAAGATAAGAGAAGACTCCCAAATGCTTTTTATGAGGATAGCATCAACCTAATCCCAAAACCAGATAAAGACACAACAAAGAAAGAAAATTTCAGTCATAGATGCTAAAAGCCTCAATAAAATATTGGCACACCACATCCAGCAATACCTTAAAAACATCATATAGCATGATCAAGTGGGATTCATCCCGGGGATGCAAGGATGGTACAATAGTCACAAATCAATAAACATGATACATGACATAAAAAAAGAAAAGACAACAATCACATGATCATATCAATAGAAGTGAAAAAGCATTTGATAAGGTACAGCACCCATTTATGATAAAATCACTCAGCAAGGTGGGAGGAGAGGGAGTATATCTCAATATAATAAATGCCATATAGGTAAAACCTATAGCCAACATCATCCTCAATGGGCAAAAACTAAAAGCTTTCCCACTAAGATCAGGAACAGGACAAGGACGTTCACATTCACCACTCCATTCATCATACCATTGGAAGTTCTAGCCACAGTGATCAGACAAGAAAAAGAATTAAAATGCATCCAAATTGGCAAGGAGGAATTAAAATGTCACTGTTTGCAGATGACATGATAGAGTACATAGAAAACCCCACAGATTCCACTAAAAAAATAATCGGCCTAGTAAGTGAATTTGGCAAAACAGCAGTATACAAAGTCAACATTGAGAAACCAAAGGCATTTTTGCACCAACAATGAAATATCAGAAGCTTAAATCAGGAAAAAATTCCATTTGCTATGGTGACAAGAAAAATAAAGTACTTAGGAATAAACTTAACCATGGAAGAAAAAGACCTGTACTCAGAAATCTACACAACATTGAAAAAAGAAATTAAGGAAGACATGAATAAAAAGAAACATATACCGTGTTCATAGATTGGAAGAATTAACATCAAAATGTCCACACTACCTAAAGCAATTTATACATTCAGTGCAATCCCTACTAAAACACCAATAACATATTTTACAGATATAGAACATTACAAAAATTTATATGGAATCATAAATGACTCCAAATATCTGCATTAATTTTGAGAAAGCAAAACAAAGTAGGAGGGATCATGATGCCTAATATTAAACTATATTACATAGCCACGGTAATCAAAAGAGTCTGGTAATGGTATAAGAACAGACATATAGATCATTGGAACAGAACAAAGAGTCCAGAAATAAACCCACTGTGTATGGGCAGTTAATATTCAACAAAGGGGGCAGAAGTATAATGGAGTAAAAGTTGCCTTTTCAACCAATGGTGTTAGGAGATCTGGAGAGTTATATGCAAAAAAATGAAACTTGACCACCAATTTCCATCATACACAAAAATAAATTCAAGGTGGACAAAAGACTTAAATATATGTCACCACACCATAAAAGTCCTAGAGCAGACATATACAGAAATATCTCAGACATTCCACACAGCAATATTTTCAACAATATGTCCCATAGAGCAAGGTACATAAAGGAAAAAATAAACAAATGTGACTTCAACAAAATAAAAACTTTCTTCATGACCAAAGAAAACATCAGCAAAATGAAAATGGACCACATGTATAAGAAAACATATTGGCAAATGTTACCTCAGACAAGGGTTTGATCTCCAAA
>JAPYXV010005062.1:0-10842 GCA_028533065.1 Trachops cirrhosus
TAACATGTTTCCAGTCAGTGGGTCAGTAGTTATGATGCCTGCATGTACTTTTCAGTTATTAGAGACAATGTTTTTTCAGGGCAGTTCCAGGTGTTTGAGGACATTCAGAAATAGACAAAGATGTAAACTTAAGAAAAAAGAGTTTCTGAGCAGCCATTTCTGGTGGAATGCCTCTTATGCCCACTTGGATGTCAGAATTCTCCTTTGATACTTGCAATCTCATTTCATTTGATTTTGGTACCATCAGAACTATCCTGGAAGACCCAGATCCTAGGACTCCTGAGCTCATTCGTAATTCTAAAGTATTCTCTTACCACAGAAGTTACTTCATCATTAGCTTGGCCTCCCTATTTCCACTCTCCCTCTCCATATACACAATGACTTCACGGGACTTCTTTTGAATTCCAAACTATGCATGTCCTTTCCTTGTGCTTCTATCCTATTCTCCATTCTCTTTTCTCTCCTCCTCATCTTTCACCTCCATGTCTTTTTCCCTCATTTACATTTGTTAAAGAAATACTGGTTAGCACCTCTCTGTCTCAGGCATTGTGCCAAACTCAGGGAAGAGGACTGTAAGAGGACCCAGGGGTGGGGGTTGGGGGGTGCTCTGCCCTCAGTGAACTCACGTCTGCAGGGTGCGAGGACCTTATCAGCAGTGGGGGCACCGTGTGATGAGAGCGCTAACAGAAGTGCTTGCATGGTGTGAGAAGAGCACAGAGAAAGACCTTTCAGAACTCAGTGAGGTCTTTCCCCCACTGTGATTCCTGATCACAAGCACTTGTGTAAAACATACATGCACGCAGTCACACAGATTTGTATGATCAAGTAGAAATATTTTGATATGCAAAGTTAAAAAATTACAGCACATGACTTTTCCTTAATCCACCTCATTTTTCATACCAAAGTTATCAAAGGCCAATACCAACTAAGTGCTGATTAAAGCAAAGAGAGTAACTAAATCTGATGGATTTCAATCTGTGCAAATAGGCAATGGGAACATCAGCCCATGCAATCTTCCAGGGCAAATAACCTTGATATGTGGTAACCAGCTAACTGGCCAATAAATGTATAAACACAGGAGTGTCAAACTCTGAAGATAGAATATTTCCACAATTTATAGCTTCACACTTTACATCTTGCACTTTGCACTAATTTTTATGTTCTTAAACACTCTAAATTAAGTAATAATTCAGTGGCTAGTACTTTTTATTATTAGATGATGGTTTCTAAATAATGAAAAATATTTTAATTCATACTTAACATTTCTAAAAAGGACATATGTACTTGATTCAATATGTGATGAAAATTAGTTGAAAATGTCAGTCTTACCTAACAGTTGTTGATGGTCCACCAGTGTCCAGATCAGTAGCTACAAAATCTCCCACTTTATAATTTTGTCCCATATTATTAGTTACTACATATGTCTTTGAACCTGGACGGAACACTGGGCCTTCAATTACATTTTTCACAGCCACTGCGACTGCAGTCGCTGTGAGCTTGTATTGGGACATAATGGAATGATGAAACTCAGCTTTATTTCTAACACCGATACTCAGCTGCAGATTCTTCACAGCTTCATAATCTAGGGGCTAGAAAATACAGAGTGAAATAGTTTTACTATAAGAAGGAAAAAAATTCTACAGGGGAAAGAAAGCCTTTGATAATAAGGAAAGAAAGCCTTTGATAATAAGCACAGAAAACTTTAGGCTTCTTTTAAAATTAAATATAGATACATATAAACATATAATGTATTCTTTCTTTATCTTTAATTCAGTACAAACACATAATATATACATAGTAAGAAAAAATCCAATTGTTCTAGATCCTTTGTTGCAAAAACTAACAATTATGACATGAGTCCTAATTGTCCAAGAAATTAAAAACTTAATATAGACAGTCAATCCTTGCATTTCGTAGTGCAAAGACAGTTTATGTCAGTGTGTATCACTTTGTGTCATTCAGAAAGTAGTTCTATATACACCAATTATGGGAGGATACATTGTAGTTTCCACCATTTGACTGCTTTATCCATGAAGAACAATTTAGAAGAATTTTAGTTCTATAAATATGACTTCTTGCAATAAGTCTGGTGTTAGAATGTAGCATATATATATATATATAAAGAAGAAATGTTTATATTTTCAAGATATTCTGGAAAAATTATTTCATCATATGAAATAATAAAGTAGTCATTTTTATTATAAAAGGTGGGTTCAATATCAGCTCCTCAAAAAATCCTCTGACTATACATTATGCCAAATATATTTTTCTAAATTTTCAGAAGAGAGTAACTTAGATGACAATTTATTCACAAACTGAACTCTTCACTTAGTGAAAATGTGTTGTCTTTATTCTAATGTTGGCTGTATTTGTAGTTCCAAGAATGGCTATAAAATTATGTATACATGTACATTACACAGAAACACAAATATATATTATATATAGGTTTTAGTCATTAAAAAGGAAATAATATATGATATCATGTCTAGGAGAGAATTTAAAATCATTCCCATTTTACACATAGAGATATTGAGAGGAGATTAACTTTCTAAAGTATTATAATAGTTTGGTGTAAAATAGTTTGGGACTCAGTTTCCCCAGCATGGATCCCGGGTAGTGTAGTAGAAAGAATATGCACTCAATAGCCAGACAGATGTAGGTTTGAGTGTCAGCACTATCACTCACTATTGATGAGAACTCGAGCAGGTTACATACTCTCGCTGAACCTCAATGCATTAATCTGTGACGTGGGCATATCACCTATCACAGGGATGCTGTCAGCAACAGCCTAAAGCCTCTGCTCATGGCCTCACTAAATGGAAGCTATGGACATGGTGACGCTTTATGAAGACATGAAACAAGTGATCACACACTGCTAGGAGGACAGAATTCCTTAGGAGTCTGTTTCTGAGGACTATTCTGAAGGAAGGAAATAGTGGGAAAGGAATTACATTTTACTATGAAGATCCATAGTGCACACGCCACATACAGTCCATGTGCAGCTTTCACGAATTTCCACACAGACTGGGTAGGTGTTGCAGCACAGAGCGAAACTTTCACTACCAGCTCCCTAGGAGTCCGACACTGCCCCTCAGCTCTCGGAGGAAATTCTACTGCAGGGGAATGTGGTGCATCACTAGTGTGAGAGGGACATGGGAGAGCTCTAGGGACTTGGACCAAATCTCTAGTGCATATGTCATAAGAAACTTTGGTCAGAAGCCACAATGAGATGGGAATATGATTCTATAGTTATAGCTATTGAATATTAATTTCATAAAAAGACACTGGAGGAATTAAGAACTTTCAATTTATGTGATGGATATCCTTAGGGTATAATAATTGTCATATAATGTTGACATGGACAATTATTTTTAAAGGCTATGTTAAATCTGATTTAAAAATATTTTTCTGAAGACTTCCAGCCAAGATGGAGGCATAGGTAGATACACTTTGCTTCACCACACAACTAAAAGAAGGATAAGAACCAATTTAAAAACAAAAAACAACAAGAACTGCCAGAAAATCAAACTGTATGGAAGTCCAACAACCAAGGAGTTAAAGAAACAGGCATCCAGAGTGGTAGGAGGGCAGAAATGGGAAGTTGTATGGTGAGTACATGGGGCAAGGTGGCTGGCAGATGAGATAAGCCAGGAGGAAAACTGGAGAGTGAGACAGATCGATCAACCCAGGTTTCCAATGTGGGAAACCAAAGCCTCAAAACATCTGGCTGTAACAAAGCCTGTGGGAGTTGCAGCAGCAGGAGAAACTCTCAGTCTCACGGGAGAGTCCATTATAGGGGCCCACCAGATCCTAGAATGCACACAAGCCCACCCACCCAGGAATCAGCACCTGGAAGTGCACAATCTACTTGTGGAAAGTGAGGGAAGTGACTGAAGGCAGGGAGAGAGCAAAGCAAGTGGTGTTGTTTCCTCTCTGTCCCCTTCCTCATGTACAGCACCACAGTGCAGTGAAGTGGTTTGCCCAGCTCTAATAATTACCTAAGGATCCACCCCTTACAATGTATCTGTTGCTTCAAAACAAAGAAATATGGCCCAAATGAAAGAACAGATCGGAACTCCAGAACAATAACTCAGTGACAAGAAGATAGACAGCATATCAAATGCAGAGTTCCAAACACTGGTAATCAGGATGCTCACAAAAATGACTGAATATGGTGGCAAACTAGAAGAAAAAGTAAAGGGTATGTGAGGTGAAATAAAGAATAATATACAGGGAACAATGAAGGGAAGGAAACCCGGACTCACATTAAAGATTTGGAACAGAAGGAAGAAAGAAACATTCAACTGGAACAGAATGAAGAAATAAGAATCCAAAAAAATGAGGAGAGGCTTAGGAACCTCTGGGACAACGTTAAATTTCCAACGTCTGAATAATAGGGGTGCCAGAAGGAGAAGAGGAAGAGCAAGAAATTGAAAACATAAGGAAGGAAAACTTTCCCAATCTGGCAAAGAAAATAGATTTCCAGGAGGTCCAGGAAGCTCAGAGTCCCAAAGAAATTGGACCCAAGGACGAACACACCAAGGCATATCATAATTATCATAACATTACCCAAGACTAAAGATAAGGAGAAAATCTTAAAAGCAGCAAGAGAAAAGGAGACAGTTACCTACAAAGGCATTTCCATAAAACCATCAGCTGATTTCTCAAAAGAAACCTTTCAAGCAAGAAGGGGCTGGAAAGAAATACTCAGTGATGAAAAGCAAGGACTTAAACAACATAGATTATTCAGCAAAGCTATCATTTAGAATGGAAGGCAGATAAAGTTCTTCCCAGATAAAGTCAGGTTAAAGGAGTTCATCATCACCAAGCCCTTATTACATGAAATATTGCAGGGACTTATCTAAGAAAAAAAAGAATATCAAAAATTCAAACAGTAAAATGACAACAAACTCCCAACTATAAACAACTGAACCAAAACCAAAACCAAAACAAAAATGACCTAAGTAAACAACTAGAATAGGAATAGAATCACAGAAATGTGATTCTACCACAGATGGCAGATCACATGGAGGATTATCAGTGGGTAGGGGAGGAGGGAGAATAGGGGAAAAGGTACAGGGAATAAGAAGCATAAATGATATGTACAAAATAGACAGGGTGAGGCTAAAAATAGTATGGGAAACGGAGAAGCCAAAGAACTTATATGTACAACCCATGGACCAGGGCAAAGAGTGTTAAGGGGAACTAAAATAATGGGACAACTGTGATAGCATAATCAATAAAATATACTTAAAATATTTTCCTAAATACTCTAAAGCAACACCTTCATGATTGATCATACTTTGTGGTAAGCATTAAATAAGTTCCATGTTTGAAAATTCTTTCAGTTGATTTGACCTGTGATGGAGTACTGTATTGACAGAAGTGGACATGAATAGAGGACTCAGGGGCACAGATGGTGGAGGGCATTGACTGTGGGAGTGGGGGGGATAGGGCAGGGTAGAGCAATGAGGAAAAAGGCAGGCAACTGTAACTGAACAATTAAAAAAAAAAGAAATGCTGAAATAAAAAGAAGTGTTTCAGGTTAAAAATTCAATACCGGTTTTCATGATTATAGAAACAGAAAAATTTCTATGTAACAGCTCTATTTCATATACCATTTTAAAACAGGAATTTTTATTCTTTCACACACTCAAGTTTGTAAAATCTTAAAATTAAAATTTAAGATTAACATTTGCAATAAGACAAGGAGAACAGAATATTTAGGATAATGATACCATACCTTAATAACCTTTAAAATTCCCACATTTGTTAGTTCATTCATTTCTATGTCAAACCAATTTCCCTCATTTCCAGCGATAAAGAAAATCACTGCCATCCAGTTAGCTGAGTACTGCTCATCCAAATCGATGACTCTAATTTGGAGCAATTCTGAGTACAGAGCATTTTCTTCGATATCTATGGAATACTGAAACAAGAAGAAAAAACTTAATACAAACTATGTGAATCAGAGAACTATGCTAGGCTTATATTAAATGTTTATGGTTAATCATTATTTAGAAAAGAGATCTGCATTTATAGTCAAGCTTTTCATTGTTCAAACATTTTCTCCCTTTGCCTTATATAAACATCCCGGACAAAGTACAGGTCTACATTTGGGTTGTATGTGACTAAGGATAAGATATACATCTGTAAATAAGATCATCCAAACAAATGTTAGAGTGTGGTGAGTAAAAAATTATTAATTTTGGAAACATATACTTACTGAAGACTGTTCCAGGTATGGGACGTTGTCGTTGACATCGAGGATTTTAATGCTGCATTCACACTCTGCTGACATGCCATCTGCTCCGCCATCTCGGTCCGAGCCTCTTACAGCGAGAGAATATTGGCCATATTGCTGAAATACACATCACAAACCACAGCACAGTTGATACAGACAGTCCTTATTGTGTCTCATGCAAAGTTCTTTTAAAATGTTGGCTCATCAGTTACATAAATCTATGGTGGTGATAAGGGTAACATAGATTATTGACAATTCACAAACTTCACATGAGTCAGAATTTTGGCTTGAAAATTCCATACCTTTGATAATCAGCCCCTGAATGTGCAAGAATAAAGAGATAACAAATGGTTTGCTTTTCCTCGATGGTGGGGGAGGCAGGTTCTGGCAGTGGAATTACTGATGATCTGTCTTGATTCTACTCGATGGTACTTGAATGATTAGAAGCTGTAAAAGCTTTGACTCCTTTTCCAGACACATTTGTAACTGCATTCATTAAAAATTGTCATATAACCATAGAAGATTCATAGTTAGAGACATTTTGAGGTGTCTCCTTGGACCCCAGGTTAAGAATATCGGCTATGGTGGCATGCAGAGACTACAAAAATTCCTTCACTGTTTAGAGCACTTCGCCGCTAAAAGTCTTTCGACATTGAAGGACTTTCATTGTGTTAAAAAAATTTGAGAAACAACTAAACAGTCAATTTTTTCTGACTGTAATTTCAAACAATTATAAACAGAGATACAGGTAACCTAGAAACTGATGGCATTTGGATAATTAAAGAGTGTAAAAATTTATGCTAGACTTCTAGGTCATTAACAAGAGATTGTAATTTTTAAATAACTATAATGATTTAAACAAAATATATTGAGTATTAATTAGAAAATAAAACTCCTCATTTATATCCCTATAGTATATACAGGTCAGCTGTATTGTAATATTGAAAAACAATGAAAGTTGATATTTTTACTTTAACTGATAGGACAACATGGCATAACAGAAACCATGTAATGCTGATTCTAATTTTATAACAATCACTATTTTTTTCTTATTTGTAAATGAAACATTGATCTGGATGTTGTTTAATTTCTATCCATTATTCTGTTCCTGTGATTCATTTCCCAGAGTAATCAATAGGCTATCAGTAGGTGTGACATAATAAGAAAAAAAATTCTGTTGTCAAATGAGCTTACAATACCCTGTGGTGTTAAAGAAACATAAACCAGTTTCTTAGCCTATAAAAATTCTTTCCACCTTGATCACGTTCACATGCATGAATAAGCGAAGCTTTTGATTCTACTTAACACATATTTTATACACTCTCAAAATAGAGTTTTCTCAATTTGAGGCCAATCCTAAGTAAGGTTATATGAAAAAAATGACAGTATAAAATGTTTGTGAGAGATCCCTGTATTTTCATTTTAAATATTTTTTATGTCCTTACTATTATGTAAAAGGATTAGGGAATTAAAAATTTTAAATATAATTTTTTTCTTTCTTAGGTACTTTTTCTTTTAGAATTGGTTTCAATCAATGAACAACTCATATTAAAAAAAGAAGAAATTATGCCCTGGCTGGTGTGCCTCAATGGGCTGAGTCCCAGCCTGTGAACCAAAGGGTTGCCAGTTCAATTCCCAGTCAGGGCACATGCCTGGGTTGTGGGCTAAGTCCCTAGTAGGGGGCGTGTGAGAGGCAACCACACATTCATTTTTTCCTCCCTCTCTTTCTCCTTCCTTTCCCCTCTCTCTAAAAATACATAAAATTTTCAAAAAATAAAAAAATAGAAAAGGAGTAATTACCTCTCTGTCTAGAAAATTATTCATTGTTCGAATTTCTCCAGTGTATCTGTTGATAATAAACATGGGTGAATCAGAAGGTTCCTGGTTTATGATCTTGAAGGCTATTTTTGAGTTCAGATTATTGGGTTCATCTGCATCAGTAGCATTGAGTTTCATCACCAGTGTATCTAAAAATCAAGGAAAGTTAATTGTAAATAAACAGTTTGCATTTTTGTTATAGCTACCTCTTTTCCTTTCTGCTTCAACATATTTATATATTAGCTCCTTTCTATACCTTTGCATTAAAAAAAAAACATTTTACCAAGAACCTAGGTATTGCTGCTAGAAAACAAAGAAATGTTTTATTCTGCCTTTCCATTTCTTATTCTAGTACAATACCTTTTTTTTTTTTTTTAGGTTGCTGTAGTGAAACAAAATGATATTATGGCCAGACCAAAGTTTCTCAATTATATAGCTCTTTCTAGCTATAGGGTCTTGGCCTTAGTCTCCATATCTGTAAATATGGATATGATAACAGGATAATCCTCACTGAATTCATGAAAGGATTAGGCCATTTAATGAGAGAAAATCATATAACATTCCTACTGAATAATGCATACTCAGTAAATGTATATTATTGTTCTGTTTTGGATGGTCCCTAGTTTAGTGCTAGGTAACTGGTAGGTTTAAAGAGAAGCTTGTTTAACTACACACTTAGTCCTATCCCTCATCTTTACCTTTAATCCTATAAGCAGGTTTGATGAAGGACACCAGAGAGTGTGAAAAGCTGCCAGTGTTCATAAACCAGAATTCTTTTCTGCACTCCAGCTGTTTGAAACACAATCAGTGTCTTACAGACAAAAATGACTAAAGTATCTCCCATCTCCCTCACTCAATCTCTGTGTGTATTCATTTCAGCATCATTTAAAAAATATATCAAAAGGCAATTAATTGTGGTACATTTATACAATGAATCTGAAGCAACTTGTCAAAAGGATTGAAGAAATCTTTATTTCTTAACATGGAAATATGTTCAAAATATGCCTTAAAAAGTTCACATTGCATATTAATATGTAAAAAAGTTTCTAAAAACATGTCTATATATATTTACATGATTATAGAACATATATACCTAAGCAACTAATGATAGCACTTACCAGAAAAGAGAAAAAAGTCAAATTTCTACTCCATTTTTACTTTCCATGTTGTGTGAATGTGTTAAAAAACATTTTTAAAATGATATTTTTAACAATTTACACTATAATTTTAATGCATAAAGTAAAAATAAGGATTTTTTAAATTTATAAGCAGTTACACCACATAAAGTTTAAAAGTAACTATGGTAAGTTAAGTTTTGAATTCAGATGAAAATGATCTCTGCTCTTATCCATATGCGTAGCACAATCTTCCACCGTGTGCTAAGCAGTTGATATACTGTCCCTTCCAAGGGACTGAATATTTGGCAGTTAAAATCTTGCCGATTACTATGATCCATAAGGAGACCACCCCACCTTTGGACGGTTGTAGCTCTTGCAGGTGGATGCTCTGCCTAGTTACAGCTTTTCTGGTGCCCCTCAACTTGCGCCACTTGAGACATTCGGCTTTAAATGTGCATGGTGCGCCAAACAGGGTTCAGTTTATAATACATTTTAAATACAAAAAATCAGTAACTTGAGTAAAAAGCCATCAAAACACACAGACACACACACATATATATAATCACATAGAAGAAGAAAAAACAATACTTATTTTGCATTTATTGGCTGTCAAAAAAGCTCTAGAAAATTACAGCTGCACGATAGATTGCCTGGAAGTGATTTCTATGGGTGATTTTAAAATAGTTAATTTTTTTAAAGAAAGATTAAAAAATAAGCATTATGAATAAAAGTGGATAATACTGCCCTTCAAAACAGTTAGGCTGGGACCCTGAATTCCCCTCTTGGGGCCCTGCCAACACTGTGCAAAGTCCTTTCGGAATTTTTCCTTAGGAATCTAGGACACAGATTATATGTGAATTACATGAGAAAACTCTTTTCATTACTTTGGAGTTGCTCCTGGTGCATGACAGATTGGAGCTGCTTCTGCCCTTGAAGGGAAAGCCTTCATGGAGATTTCCTCATGCCTCTGTCTTCTGCATGGTTTTCTGTAGTTATCTGTTACACCTGTGCTGTGCACATTGACATCATTTAGCCTCAAGTTGACTGGCTGTTTAGAATGACCTGGAAGCCAATATACTCTTGTTTATTTAATAAAGCTGATTACTTACTTGCATTAGAGTTTTCTTCTATTTGCCCTAGAAAAGTAGACATAGAAAACACGGGAGGGTTGTCATTTATATCCAAAATCCTAACTCTGAGCTCAAGAATCCTCTCCAAATCTTGGCCCTGAGCATTTACAGCCCGGCAGTAAATCTAGAGAAAAAAGAAGAAGAAGAATTATGTGATGCAACAAACATTAAGTTTTTACTTTGAACACTACACTAGGCTATGCAGAGCTAAAAGAAAAATGAGACTGTATTTCCTACTGAAGTATAAGCACAGGCAGTATTTATAACCAATAAGGGGAGGCAAACATGAACTCAAAATACCATTTGAGGAAAGGTAACACGATCACCCATAAAAGGAAGAACAAAAACACTATGATATCGTAGGAGGATGGGATAGATCCTAAAAGAGAACTTCTTTTAAGTTCTGCATGTGGAGCTGGGAATTGGCAGGTTGTTCCAAGCCAAGGGATTCATGCAAGGAAATAAACAAAGTGATGAAAATGCAGTGTTTGAATTTAGGAATAGGGAGGAATGGGTTCAGGATGTGGTAAAA
>JAPYXV010005063.1:0-10841 GCA_028533065.1 Trachops cirrhosus
CTGTACATTTTCCTTTATTTTACTTAGTGTAGCCTTCATTTTTTCATCTAATTTGTGACCAAATTCAACAATTCTGTGAGCATCCTGATTACCAGTGTTTTGAACTGTGCATCTGATAGGTTAGCTATCTCTTCATCGCTTAGTTGTATTTTTTCTGGAACTTTGATCTGTTCTTTCGTTTGGGTCATTTTTTTTTTTTTGTCTTAATGTACCTGTTATGTATGAGGGGCAGAGCCTTAGGTGCTCACCAGGGCGGGGCAACTCAGTTGCTGTGTTGTGACACTGTATGTGGGGGTGGGGTCTGAGAGAGAACAATGGCACGTGCTCCACTCTCTGCTGGATTTCAATCACTTCCCCCCCTTCCCCCAAGATTGGGCTCTTCTGGTGCCGATTCCTGGGTGGGTGGATTTGTGTACGTGCTAGAACCCTGTGGGTCTCTCCAATGACCTCTCCTGTGAGGCTGGGAGTCTCTCCCAGCACCTCAACCCCCACAGGTGTTTTCAGTCAGTGTTTTGAGGCTTTATTTCCCCTTACTGGGACCCTGGGTTGCACCGTCTGTCTTGTTCCCCAGTTTCGCCTGGTTTATCTGCTTGCTAATGTGGGACTGTCTGGTCCACCAGCCACCTTGTGTGCCGGTGCCCCTCCACAATCTGTCACCTTGCTGGGCCCACCAGCCACTGGTTTGCCACGATCACTCTCTGCCCAGCCGCCGGATTCCACTCCTCCTACCTGTCTGGATGAACGTGTCTACTTTAACTTCTTGGTCGTCGGACTTCCATACAGTTCAATTTTCTGTCAGTACTGATTGTTATTTTGTTTCTATATTGTTGTTGTCCCTATCTTGGTTGTGCGAGGAGGCACAGTGTATCTACCTATGCCACCATCTTGGCTGGAAGTCCCTCTCTTCTTCTCCTTTTGGGTTTTTGGAGCCTTCATTACATAGTCACAACCGATTAAATCATTGGTCATCGGTGATTGATTCGACCTCCAGCCCCTCTCAGCTCCCCAGAGGTCAGGGAGGTGGGGCTGAAAGTCCCAGTCCTCTAATAGCAAGATTTATTCTCCTGGCAGCAGCCCCCATCCTGAGGTCAACTCAAGAGTCACCTCACTAACATGACAAGGGACACATTGACAGCTCTCCTCTTTCAGGATATTCCAAGGGTTTAGGAGCTCTGTGCCAGAAATGGGGTGAAAGACCAAATATACATCTCTTTTTATGAATCAGAGTATCCCAGTCCCTAACCCTGATGCCTCAAGTTGGACTTTTAACCCAAGCATCCCAGACTTCATCAGCTTAAGAGGTCATGCTGCTCTTTAATGTCTGGAATACATTAGCTCTGGGCCCAGGAAGAAATACTCCCAAGAGCCACAAATCTGCCCTGAGCTCCACTTCTACTTCGACCTCCACTTCCACCCCAATCAGCCCTGTGATTCGGGGTCACTCCATGACTCTCTTCTCCCCCACGGACCCCTCCTCAGTCTAGAGTCTGACTCTTTTCGCAATGGGTACCCCTCCCATCAGTATGGCTTCACCCCAGGCATGGCACAGACTCCTCCCTCAAATGCCCCAGCAAGGCTGAGCTAGGCTTGTTTAATATTTAATCCCCAAAACTTGGAGGTAAGACTCCTGGCTGGTGTGGCTCAGTGAATTTATCGCAAGCCTGTGAACAGAAAGGTTGCTGGTTTGATTCCTGGTCAGGGCACATGCCTGGGTTGTGGGCCAGTGAGAGGCAACTGGCCAATGCATCTCTTTCTCTCTTCCCCCTTTCTGAAAATAAATAAATACAATATTTTTTTAAAACTTGGAGGTAACAGAAAGGACAGTGTGGATGGTCTTCTCAGAGGTTCCCTTCTTATGGTTGCCAGATCTAGCAAATAAAAATAAAGGAAGCTCAGTTCAGTTTGAATTTCAGGTAAACAAATAATTTTTTAGTGTAAGTATATTCCATGCAATATTAGAAACCAATCATTGTTTGGGATATACTTATGCTAAAATCTTATTTGTTGTTTATGTGAAGTTCAAATTTAATAGGGCATCAGCATTTTATTGGGCAACCCTACCCCTTCTAGTGTCTTTCTGTGGCCCTTGGTGTGTCTCCCAATGCAGAATTATACTCACTCTCACTGTGGGAGTATCCTGGAGAATCCCTCCCTTCCCAAGCCCAGGCTTTTCAATCCTCAAGACTCCCTTGGAGAGTCTAGGTCTCCTTCCAAGTCCCTTTTTTTAGGCCCCAGGATGACTGCTCTTGGGAACGTACATTCCTTTCAGGGAAACCCCATCCAGACACAGAAAAATGGGGTCTTGCCATTAGCTCCCCAGGGCATCAGAACAATATTCTCAGCACATTTCCCAGGTTGCACAGTTGCTCTAGAATTTGCCAGCATGGGGAAATGTCAGGGGCATCCAGGTTGCCCCAGCCATGCCAGTCAGGACAACTTCAGGGGACCTGAGTCAGCCCACATGGGAGATACAGCTCCAGCATCTCTCCAGATGCGAAGACATGTCTGCCTTCAGATAACTGTTTCCAGTCTTGGACAAGACTGCATCACACATCTCCCCAGAAGAAACTGCAGTTTTAGAAAGGAACATGATATAGCTCTGCCCACAGGGAAGATGCCAGTTTACACTATCTTGCAGAGAAGTGAACCACCCATTCTGTTACAGGGTAACATGGCTACTCTACCTTTACAAAATCAAAGGCCTGTTAAAGGATTTTCTCTAAATCAAGGCTGTCCTCAGGCTAGTGTCCTAGCCTCTGTGGAACTGAGAGGACTGCCTGTGCATTTAAAATGTTCATTTTTCCAGACCTTGGCTATTGTAAATAACATTGCCACAAACAGAGGGGGCAGCCTATCAGTAGATGAGTAGGTAAAAAAGCCATGGTACTTTTACACAATGAAATATTACACAGCAGTAAAAAGAAGGAAGTCTTATCTTTTGCAACAGCATGGATGAACCTGGAGACTATTATACTAAGGGATATAAGCCAGTCAGAGAAAGACAAATTCCATATAATCTCACTCATATGTGGAATCTAATAAACAAAATAGAAATAGAGGAGTGGACCCATGGAACAGACTGACAGCTGTCAGAGGTGAGAGGGGGACTGGATGAAAGAAGGTGAAGGGATCAGCCACAGAACATATGTGCATGACCTGTGGACACAGACAATAGTGTGGTGGTGTCCAGAAGGAAGGGGGAACAGGGGCTGGGTGCCAGTGGGCAAGGGGGTGGCAATGGGGGCATTTGCAATTATGTCAACAATAAAAATAAAGAAAAAATAATTAAAAACTGTTTGTTTTTCCTAGTCAGGACCATTAAACTCTCATAAAATCTCAGCATTTAGTTTTAGCCAAGACCTTGCCTGCTCTCCCACCCGCTGCATATCACTAGTGATCTAACCAGTTGATAGATTTTTAAGTCTTTAAGTGCTTTGCTGGGCTTATTTATTCAAAACACGGTGATGTTTCAATTACATACCTCTGCTGGCACCGAATTCTTCCAAAGCAAACAAGTTTTCCTGATAACTGAAGCTTATCTCTAAAAATCCCAGCACTTTGTTTGGTTTAGCCATTTTGGTTGGAATCCATCAAAAATGTCACAGCACAGTACTACATCTGCTTCTTTTTAGGTTATCTGTCTCCTTTGTCCTCAGGCTACCAGATGGTTTAACATCGCTGCTAACATGTCTGTCTGTAACAGCCCCCTCCCCATGTTTTACTCACTTCGGAGAAAGATGTGTTAAAAAAAAAAACAAAAACAGAGTAAATGGCATTTTGGGGTCTAAAGACTTTTCTTGAAAATAAAGCTCTTGTCTTTAGTGTGGGATCCTCTGAAAGTTATTCCAGAGACTCAAAGGGTTTGGTTTTGCTTTGTGGCTTAATTTTAGATTTTCATCATTCTGAAAGGTTAAGATATTTTCCCTTTCTGGATGGCTGAGATGTTATTATCATAAAATCTGCAAGTTCCTTTCAAAGGCGCTCCGGCAAGCCATAAAAGCTAGAGCTGTTGCTAAGGGAACCAGGCAAAGCTTGCTTAATGTATAAACCTGGTTATTACATTTAAAATTCAAGTAGCCACCAGAGATTCCTAATGGGAGAGGAAAGCCTCTGCTTTTGAAGAGGAAAGTGGAAATGACTTCTCTCTCCTGGGAAAGAGTAACTCCTAGGGCTCATTCTTTGTTGCCTGGAGACAAACCTCAGTGACTTCTCTTTCTCTGGTGTTTCTAATGGTGGAAGAAAAGGAGGAAAGGGAAGAGGAAGTACAAGTAGCGGTCTCTTCTGCACTAGCTGTTTGGCTGATTGAGGTGGGAGAGGTGAAAAGAGCCGAGGAAGTCCACAACTGTGACTGCAGCTCAACAGAAGTAAAGGGCAGCTATGAGACACAGAGAACCGGCCGAGAAATGTTTGCACCCTGAAAGCTAAGGGTGAGGAAAGAGCAAAATATTGCTCTCCCCTATAAAAGGAAATAGGTTAAAAGGATTAAACTGCTGAGATTGCAGGACAAAGACATTAAATTGTCCCTAGCTGCATGCTAGTGTGCTCCACCGCCCCTACCCCTTCCAGCCCTCACCCTGCACTCTTCATCCTGATGTCACATCACATGGGAGGGGGACCACATGAGGTCATCTAGTTGTCATACTTAACTGTCACAGAAAGTACGACCCACAGAGATCCTCATCAGACAGAAACGTGGGTTCTAACTCCTAACTTAGGATGTTTTCTCACTGCATCAGTTAAGGTAGAAATATCCTTGGAAAATTCAGGAATTTTCTCACTTCATAGTGCTCCCTCAGAGCTACAAAGAACAGTGTTTCTAGACTGTGTTCCACAGAACACTAGACCAAGATGCTCCTGCAAGTCCACTTCTGGGTACATACCTAAAATGACTGAAAGCAGGGACCCGAACAGGTATTTGTACACTTGTGTTCACAGCCCTACTCACAGGGGCCGAAAGGCGGAAACAATCCAATGTCCATTGATGGGTGGACGGGTAAGCGAAATGTGATATATGCATACAGTGGAGTCGTCAGTATTCAGCCTCAATAAGGAGTGATATTCTGACACCAGCTACAATGTGGATGAGCCCTAGGACACTAGGCTAAGGGGAAATAAGCTAGTTACAAAAGGACAAATACTGTATGATTCCACTTATATGAGTTACTAAGGATGGTCAAGTTCATAGAGACAGAAAGTAGAGTGGTGGTTGCCAGAGACTAGGGGATGGGGGAATCGAGAGTTATTTAATGAGGACAAAGTTTCAGTTTGGGAAGATAAAAAATTTCTGGTGATGGATGGTGGGGCTGGTTGCATAACAATGTGAATGTATTAATGCCACTAAGTGGTAAATTTTGTGTTTGTTGTATTTTCACACACACACACACACACACACTCAGATGCTCCATTAATTAGTGGTATCAGCAAACAAACCAGTCTCCGGAGTTCTGAATACCAGCGCCTCCATCCCCCTTCACACACAGCCTCAGCCCTGGCCAGTCACAGAACCCATTCAATAAAAGACTTAGGAAAGTCCTAAATCAAAGGCTGTTTAATTCGATTTAATCAAGCATTTCCTCAACTGCATACAGATCCTTTTTAGTTGCATGGACCACTATTAATAGCTCACATCCATGGTGCACACTTCTGGAAATGCTGACAAAGAACTTCATACTGTTCAAAGGATTTCTCTCAATACTTCACTGGATGATGCCAGCAAACCTAAAAGATAGTCCCCAAAAGTTAGACCTCAGTTACTGCTATTAACTATTGAACAATTAACAAACTTATTAATTGTTCATATTTACTGATGAAGAAACTAGAGCCCAGAAAAGTCAAGCCCTGACCCAAGGCCACACAAAGCTACTCTGCCAAGATCAGTGTGGAGACGAGACGAGATGGGATCCCTGTTTGCTAAGCCCTGGTTTAGGGCTTAGCCCTGGGAGGCATGTGTCCCCTCCCCCTGCACTCATCTCCTGTGACCCCTTCTGGGTGCCCAGATGTGTGAGCAAGCCCACTAAAGACCTTCTGAGCCCCAGGGCTGTGAACAGCAAGTCAGGGACACCAGAGGAGAAGGCAGGGGTTTGTCCCTAGTATCTGCATCGGTAAAGGCCTGTGCTCCCGGCTGCTGGGCTTTTCTTCTCCTTTCTCCAAAATAGGGCAGGAGCTGGGAGACGCCCCATCCCCTGTACAGTTCCTGAAGTTTCCTGACGTTAAGGCTCATCTAGGGTGCTGATTAAAACACAGATTCCAGGGAGATAAGGCAGGCAGAGAAAGACAAACACTGTATGATCTCACTTGTATGTGGAATCTAAAAATAAAAAAAAATGGAACTCAGAAACAGAGAACGGGGTGAGGGTGGGTGGGGAAAATCGCTGAAGGGAGTCAAGAGGTATAAACTTCCAGGCGTAAGATAAATAAGTCCTGAGGAGGCAATGTCCAGCATGGCAACTATAGTTTACAGTACTGTATAGTATATTTTAAAGTTGCTAGGAGAACAAATCCTAAAAGTTCTCGTCACAAGAAAAATACATTTTTTGTAATCATTTTGCAATATATAGGTAGTTAAGTGTTGTTCACTTTATACAGTGTTGCCTGCCAATTATACAGCAATAAAACTAAACAAATAAGTAAATAAATTGTGCTTCCGTAGTCTCATGTATAAACAAATAAACTGAAATAAAGTACAGGTTCCCAGGCCCTTCCCTCAGAGATTCTGACTGAGTAGGTGTGGGGCAGAGCTTAGAAATGTTTTAAAGAAGTGTCCTAGGTAACGTTAGCTTGGAGGAAGTTTGAGTACCTTTGACCTTAACACTAAAAGGGACCTTAACAGAACATCCTCTGGGTTAGTCCCCAGATCTACAGCTATTGCAGCTGAGGCTCAACAGAGCTAAAGTGACTGTACAAATTCACACAGTTACTTTCTCTTACCACCTTTATTTAAAACAGACACAAATCCAAACACTCCTTTCCTCGAGAAAGATGCAGGTCTGCTAGTTTAAAAACAGTGATCTGTGTGCTCCCCTCCGCTCATCCTGGCAAACCTACCCTGTGCCAACTCCCTCTGCCCAGTGGAGACCAGGTTCGCCCCACCCTCCTCTTGTTCTTTGGGCAGGTCCAGCCACCCCAACAAATGTCCCAGCTGTCATCCACTGCTCCAGGTCTAACTCTGACACAGTGTTGACCCAAATTGCTTTCTGAGTGTTGATGGAGACCAAATGGTGTTTGGCTTTGCTTGCCCACCCCATTTCATTCTGAGCACGAAACGATCTCAGGCTCTAACTATGCTGCAAGTGGGAGCCACAACCTTTGAGTCTGCCTCTTCTAGAAGCTGCCCCCACCCACTGGCTGCAGAACTGGTGGCTCCAGCCCAGCAGGGGAGATGGATGACCAGTGGAGACAGGCTGGGCACACGCACAGCATTCCCTCGTCACTTGGCAGAGCCCTGTCAAAGAGCAGATGGAAAAGTCTGAGGACACTCAATTCCCCAGATTCCTTCTCTGTGTGCTCTACCCCATCTCAACCTCCACAAGTTAGTCTTTTCAAAGGAGTTAAAACTCAGCTCCTCCTCATCTATGCATCCACCGGTGATCTTGACTTCAGGTCATAGGTGTGGGCAGCTACAGACTGATAGATGAGTGGGAGGGGCTGGCCCTGGGAGCTGTGCGCCTGCCTGCCCACCCTGGAGAGGTTGCTGCTCCCAATCAGGAGGGCCCAGAGCACAGCTCTGCTTGCAGGGTCTTACGGGCCACAGGTTCCCTCCAAGGGGGTATCAATGCTGCATGGGGCCCTGGAGTCCTTGCCAGCAATGGGGGCAATGCCTGGAGTCACAGACTCGGCTTCAAACCTGTCTTTCTGGCTGAGTGATGATACCACAGAACTGCTGTGGGCTCCTCCTGGGCCTGTAAAATGGAATAATAGCATTTCCTTCACTGGACTGTGGTGGGAATGAAACGAAACGCTGTGTGCTCAGTGCTTGGCACATAGCTAAATGCTCAGTGAATGGTAGTGATGTTTATCTCCTGAGGTCTCAGGACACTGTCTCACCTTGCTATGGCCCCTTTGCCACAAGCATGAGCAGATGGGACCTGGACTGCAGCTGTCATAGAGCCTGAATACTGGCCACCTAGAAACATTTGACTCAATTAAATAAAACTTTACTACACACACACACAATTATAATGGCCATCTTGGGGGTGCCTTAATCTGTGGGTTTTCATGTAAAATAAACACGGGGGGTATAAGAGTGTATAATTTGATCTATATTGCTCTATTGTTTTCTGGAAAGTCTGTATCAACATACACTTGCACAGACAATGTAGAAAAGTGCCTGCTTCCCTGACCCCCTCCTCAACACTGCCTGCAGCAACACTTTCCATGGCATCGCCACGTTGATGAATTATCTCAGTTGTTCTGATGGGTGAATCTATGGTTACTGGTGAAGTGAAAGATTTTTTTTCCTATTTATTGGATATTTGTATCTTTTGTGAATATTTTATTCATGTCCTTTGCTTATTTTTCCAAGGCTCCTTCATTTTTAAATTAAATTATAATATTAATTTACAATTGATTCACAGTTTATAATTTATAATCATATACCAAAAATATAAATCCTTTATCTGTCATCTACAAAGTAAATTTTGTCTGACTTTATCTTTTAATTTATTTTGCCATAGGACATGTATTCTAAAGTTTAACATTTTTAGGTAAACCATTTTTTGAAATTAAATTTATTGGGGTGGCATTGGTTAATAAAATTACATAGGTTTCAGGTGTACAATTCTATAACACATCATCTGTATATTGTATTGTGTGTTCACCACACAAAGTCAAGTCTCCTTCCATCACCATCTGTCCCTCCATACCTTCTTCTACCTCCCCTCACCCCTTTTTCCGTCTTGTAACCACCATATTGTTGTCTGTCTGTGAGGGGTTGTTTTTTTTTTTTTTTTGCTTAATCCCTTCACCTTTTCCTCCCAGCCCCCAAATCTCTTCCCCTCTGACAGCTGTCAGTCCTCTGTATCTATGAGTCAAAACCATCTTTTCTTTCATAGGTTCACCTTTTGATAAAACATCAAAGAAGACCTTCTTTACTCCAAGGTTATATTCTTACCTATATTGTATTCTAGTACTTTCTTATTCCCTATACTTATACATTTATCCACATAGAACTTTGCTGTTCAATACGACAGCTACCAGCTACACAGGGTGGCTTCAGCGCACCTACCCCATTTCAGTGCTTACTGACCGCACGTGGCTGGTGGCTGCCATACTGAACTCAGGGGAAAGAACTTACCCATCATCACAGAAAACTCTGTTGGACGGCACTGATCTAGGGTTCATTCTATGAATGATGGGGAATGGTAGGAAACCCAACTTTTTTTTTCAAAATAGTTCAGGTAGTTGTTCCAACAACAATATCTTTTGAAAAATCTGCTGCTTTTATCCTGAGATGCCACATTTACATTTGTAAGTCTTGTATTATAAACTTAGACTCATTTCTGTACTTCCTATTCTATTCCTTTATCTATCTTTCTACTTTTCACCAGGACCACACAATTCTAACCATATGGTCTTCCAATATATTTTAGTATTTCACAGAGAAATATTTTTTATTTTCTAATTATTTTTAAAAAGATTCTTGGCAAATATCATACTTATTTTTCCAGGCAAACTTCTTTACTTGCTGGCACACTCTAGGCCCCCAACTGGACTCAGCCGCTTGCCTGTCCACAGTGTCACCATGCACTGTGTCCTCCTGCTGGAACTCGCTCCCTGGTCCACTGGGAACTTGGGCTCCTTCTCTCAGCTCAAGGCTCCCTTGCTCCAAGCCCTTTCTGATGCTCCTGGGCCAATGTAGGTGCTTTTCTCCTGCTGTCCTCTGTACATTCCACATTGGAACAATTAACTTAGGTTTACAAGTCTGTTTACAAGTCTGTCTTCTCACTGTGAAACACAGTTTGAAGACTATGACCTTTCAACTTTGAATTTCCATAGCCTGACACAGTCCTTGGCTCAAGGTCGTCCTTCAACAAAAATGTCCTGACTCAGACTTCCAGCCAAGATGGAGGCATAGGTAGACACACTGTGCCTCCTTGCACAACCAAGATAGGGACAACATCAATTTAGAAACAGAATAACAACCAGAACTGACAGAAAATTGAACTGTATGGAAGTTGGACATGCAAGGAGTTAAAATAGACACGTTCCTCCAGACCAGTAGGAGGGGCAGAGTCAGGCAGCCAGGTGGGGGAGCAGAGAGCACAGAGCTTTTGGACTGGACGTGTAAGGCAACCGGGGCACACAAGGCAACCGGGGTGTGCAAGATTGCAGCGGGCAGACCCTGGGTGTGCAAGCGGCAGTGGGCAGACCCTGACCGAGGGGTGGCATCCAGCAGACCCAGTGAGGCAGCGATTGTGAAGCAAGGCACTGCATGCAACTCAGGATCCCAGCGCTGGGAAATAGAGCCTTGGGGCGCTGATTGAAAAGGAAAGTCCCATGGGTACACAAGCCCACCCACATGGGAATTGGCACCAGAGGGGCCCAGTTTGCTTGGGGGAAGCAGCGGAAGGGACTGAGGTCCAATGGAGAGTGCAGCAAGCGCCATTGTGTCTTCTAGGATCCTGCCCCCACATACAGCATCACAACCAAGCGACTGGGGTGCCTCTCCCTGGTGAACACCTAAGGCACTACCCCTCATACTTAACAGGTGCTACCAGACCAAAAAAAAAAAAAAAAAGATGGCTCAAACAGAAGAACAATTGAAAGCTCCAGAACCCATCCTTTTAAGCAACCGAGAGATAACCAACCTGTCAGACGCACAGTTCAAAGCACTGGTCATCAGG